>PVKU01003467.1:107500-177907 GCA_004027475.1 Anoura caudifer | reverse complement strand
GACTCTCTGAGCTTCCTGGACTTCCTGGAAGTCTATTTCCTTTGCCAGATTGGGGAAGTTCTCCTTTATTATTTGTTCAAATAAGTTTTCCACTGGTTGCTCTTCTTCTTCCCCTTCTGGTACCCCTATAATTCGGATGTTGGGACATTTAAAGATGTCCTGGAGGTTCCTAAGCCTCTCCTCATTTTTTTGAATTCTTCAAAAATTCTTTTGTTTCTTCCTTCTTTTCTGTTTGGTTGTTTCTTTCTTCCTTCTGGTCCACTCCATTGATTTGAGTCCCAGTTTTCCTCCCATCTCTGTTGGTTCCCCATGCATCTTTCTTCATTTCACTTATTGTAGCCTTCATTTTTTCATCTAATTTGTGAGCAAAATCAACCAATTCTGTGAGCATCCTGATCACCAGGCCTTTGAATTGTGCATCTGATAGGTTGGCAATCTTTTCATCGCTTAGATAAATTGGCTCTGGGGCTTTGATTTGTTCTCCGGTTTGAGCCATTTTCATTTCTGGGTTTTTTTTTTGTTTGTTTGTTTGTTTTGTCTAGTCGCGGCTGTTACGTAGTGAGGGGTGGAGCCTTAGGTGTTCCCCAGGGTGGGACAGCCCGGTCGCTGGGTAGTGACGCTGTATGTGGGGGCGGGGTCTGAGAGGAGATAATGGCGGTTGCTTTACTCTCTCTCAGATTCCAGTTCCTTTCACCACTTCCCCTTTGCCTGGATTATCTGCGTGTGAATGTGGGACCACCTGGTCAGCCCGCCACCTTGTGCGGCCTCACTGGTTCTGCCCAGTTGCCACCCCGTGCCCAGGGTCTGCTAGTCGCCGCCTGTGCACCTGGGGGCTGCCAGCCGCTGCTGCCTGCGTGCCTGTCCGCACCTCCGCTTTTTCCTGCCACGACTCTGCCCCTCTTACTGGTCTGGATGAATCGTTGTTGGACTTCCAAACAGTTTGATTTTCTGAGTTCTGGTTGTTTTCTTGTTTCTAAATCTTTGTTGTCCTTAATTTTGGTTGTGAGAAGAGGCACAGTGTGTCTGCCTATGCCTCCATCTTGGCCGGAAGTTGACAAATGTTTTTTATATCCCTATTTCTACCAAAATGGGAAAATAAAATAAAGAGTATGGAGGCCACATGACTTTTTTGTTTTAAACCTATTTCCTATAGATGTTTGGTTTATGACCCCTGAGGAAGGTAATACCTTCTTGATTTTACAAATTAGTAAACAGGCTCAGTGAGGTTAAATAGCTTCACCATGATTCTATGTCTAAAAAGTGTCAGGGTGGAGATAGGGCTGTTTTACCCCCAAGCTCATGTTATTCGATGGAGGAAACTTTTTGATCCGGTAGCTCTATTAAGTAAAAAAGAAAAGGGACCCTAGTGCACTCTTAGTGGGAATGCAGGCTGGTGCAGCCTCTGTGGAACACAGTACGGAGTTGCCTCAGAAAACTCAAAATGGAACAGCCTTTTGACTCAGCAGTCCTACTGCTGGAAACTACCCTAAGGACCCTGAAAAACTAAATAGAGTATACGCACCCCTGTGTTCTTTGCAGTGTTATTTACAACAGTCAAGATCAGGAAACAGTGCAAGTGCCTGTCAATAGGTAAGTAGACAAAAGTGCTGTCGTATATTTACACAGTGTAATAGTACTTGGCCATAAAAAGGAAATCTTATCTTTACAAATGGATGGAGCTAGAGATTATTATGTTAAATGAAATAAGTGAGTCAGAGAAGGACAAATACCATATGATCTCACTTATATGTGGAATCTAATGAACAAAATACACTGACGAAAACCGGCATGGACATGGAACAGACTGACAGCTGTCAGAGGGAAGAGGGTTTGGGAGGCTAAATAAAAGACGGTGAAGAGATTAAGCAAAAAACAACAAAATGTATGTGTGTTTGTGTATAATATATATAAAATATGTGTGTATTATATATATACACACACACACACACACAACATATACACAGGAAGGAAAAGGGGGTTGGGGGGCAGGTAGAGGTAGGCAAAGTGGGGGAAATGGGGATGGAAAGAGACTGCTTGGGGCAATGGGGCAATGGGGGCAAAGATGCAGTGTGCAGAGATGATATTTTATTGAGTTGTGTACTTGAAACCTGTATGGTTTTGTGAGCCAATGCCACCCCAACAAATTCCATAAAAAATAAACAAACAGCCCTGACCGGTGCAGCTCAGTTGCTTGGGCATTGTCCCATGAAAGGAAATGTTGCTGGGCTGGGGTATAAGGAACTACATAATAATGGAAAAATTACAATAAAGATTAAATCAATAATAAAAATAAAAATAAAATAAATGTTGCCAGTTTGATTCTTGGGCAGGGCACATGCCTGTGTTGTGGGTTTGGTCCCTGGTCGGGGCACATTTGAGAGGCAGCTGGTCAATGTTTTCTTTCATATCGATGTTTATCTCCCTTTCTTTTTCCCCTCTCTCTAATAAATAAATAAATAAATAAATCGTTAAAAACAAGCAAAAATTCTGGAGCATGCACACCTAGCATATACAATTACTTTTAATTTATAACATTCATCACTATTGTACTATAGTAAGCACATTCTAAAATATATATAAAAATGAAAAGTTTAAAAAATGAGGAAAAAATTGTAAAACACAAATTTGAAAGTTATTAAAATTTTACTTTACTAGTACCAAAATATTTTTGTCTTTACAAAATTATGAGAATATTTTTAGTAAAAGCAATGTGATTTGAATGCATCATTTTTATTTTTTATTTTTAAATGCTTATTTAATTATTTTAAAATGATATTTTATTGATTATGCTATTATAGTTGTCCTGATATTCCCCCTTTGCCCTCCTCCACCCAGCACACCCCACTCACTTAGGCAACCCCCCACCATTGTTCACATCCATGGATCATGTGTATAAGTTCTTTGGCTACTCTATTTCCTAAACTGTACTTTACATCCCCCTGCCCATTCTTTATCTATGTATTTGCACTTCTTAATTCCCTGCCTCTTCTCACATTCCCCCACATCCTCTCCCATCTGGCAATGATCAAAACACTCCCTGTATCCATGATTCTGTCTCTGATCTTCTTGTTTGCTTAGTTTATTTTTTAGATTTAATTGTTGATAGGTATGTATTTTTGCCATTTTATTGTTCATAGTTTCTATCTTCTTCTTTTTCTAAAATAAGTCCTTTTAACATTTCACATAATGATTTGGTGATGATGAACTCCTTCAGTTTTTTTTCTTGTTTGGGAAGCTCTTTATCTGCCCTTCAATTCTAAATGATAGTTTTGCTGGGTAGAGCAATCTTGGCTGTAGGTCCCTGACTTAGTCATGTAGGTTTCCATGACTGAGTATTTCTTGCCAATCCCTTCTTGCCTGCAAAGTCTCTTTTGAGAAATCAGCTGACATTCTTATAGAAAGTCACCTGTAGGTAACTAACTTCTTTTCTCTTGTTTCTTTTAAGATTCTCCTTTGTCTTTAACCTTTGGCATTTTAATTATGATGTGTCTTGGAGTGAGCCTCTTTGCATCCATCTTGTCTAGGATTGTCTGTGCTTCCTGGACTTGTGTGTCTATTTCCTTCACCAAATTAGGGAAGTTTTTTTCATTATTTTTTCAAATACATTTCCAATTTCTTGTTCTTTCTCTTCTACTTGTGGCACCCCTATGATGCAAATGTTGGAATGCTTAAAGTTGTTCCAGAGGCTGCTTATACTATCCTCATATTTTTGGATACTTTTCTCTTCTTATTAGTCTGATTGGTTGTATTTTTCTTCCTTGTGTTCCAAATTATTGATTTGATTCTCAGCTTCTTCCACTCTACTGTTGTTTCCCTATAAATTGTTATTTTTTAAAAAATTTTAATTGTTGTTCTTGTACAGTTTTCTGTCTTCTACTCCCATCCCAGCCCACCACCCCAACCCTCCCCACATCCATTCCGTTCCCAACCCCCTAGCTTTTGTCTATGTGTCTTTCATACTTGTTGCTCTAAACCCTTCCCCCTTTCCCTTGAAATTCCTACCCCTCTCCTCTCTTGTTCTCAATTTCAGTGTCTTTGGTTATATTATGCTTGTTTGTTTGTTCTGTTGATTAGGTTCCTGTTAAAGGTGAGATCATATGGTATTTGTCTTTCACCTCCTGGCTTATTTCACTTAGCATAATGCTCTCCAGTTCCATCCATGCTGTCGCAAAGGGTAGGAGCTCCTTCTTTCTTTCTGCTGCATAGAATTCCATTGTGTAAATGTACCATAGTTTTTTGATCCATTTATTTACTGATGGGCACCTAGGTTGCTTCCAACACTTGGCTATTGTAAATTGTGCTGTTATGAACATTGGGGTGCATAGATTCTTTTGGATTGGTGTTTCAGGGTTCCTAGGATATAATCCTAGCAGTGGAATTGCTGGGTCAAAAGGTAGATCCAGTTTTAGTTTTCTGAGAAAATTCCATACTGCTTTCCATGGTGGTTGTACCAGTCTGCAGTCCCACCAACTAGGGTCCCCTTTTCTCCACAACCTCTCCAACACTTGTTGTTTGTTGCTTTGTTTATGATGGCCATTCTGACTGGTGTGAAGTGGTATCTCATTGTGGTTTTAATTTGCATCTCTCTGATAGCTAGCAATATTGAGCATCTTTTCATGTGTCTCTGGATCCTCTGTATGTCCTCCTTGGAGAAGGTCTGTTCAAGTCTTTTGCCCATTTTTTAATTGGGTTGCTTGTCTTCTTAGAGTGGAGTTGTGTAAGTTCTTTATATATTTTGGAGATTAAACCCTTGTCTGAGGTATCATTGGAAAATATGTTTTTCCATACAGTTGGTTCTCTTTTTATTTTAATACTGTTTTCTTTAGCTGTGCAGAAGCTTTTTATTTTGATGAAATCCCAATTGCTTATTCTTTCCTATATGTTCCTTGCTTTAGGGGACATATCAGTAAAAATGTTGCTGTGTGAAATATCTGAGATTTTCCTGCCTATGTTCTCCTCTAGGACTTTAATGGTGTCATGGCTTATATTTAAATCTTTTATCGACCTTAAATTTATTTTTGTGTATGGTGTAAGTTGGTGTTCAAGTTTCATTTTTTTGCATGTAGCTGTCCAGTTCTCCCAACACCACTTGTTGAAGAGGCTACTTTTACTCCAGTTTATGTTGCTGCCTCCTTTGTCAAATATTGACTGTAGAGAATTGGGTTTATTTCTGGGCTCTCTGTTCTATTCCACTGGTCCATGTGCCTGTTTTTGTGCCAGTACCAGGCTGTTTTGATTACAGTGGCCTTGTAATAAAGTTTGGTGTTGGGTATTCTGATCCCTCCTACTTTGTTCTTCTTTCTCAAAATTGCTGCAGCTATTCAGGGTCATTTCTGGTTCCATATAAATTTTTGAATGTTTGTTGTATGTCTGTGAAATATGCCATTGGTACTTTAATAGGTACTGAATTGAATTTGTAAATTGCTTTGGGTAGTATGGACATTTTGATGATGCTGATTCTTCCAAACCATGAACACGGTATATGTTTCCATTTGTTTGTGTCTTCCTTGATTTCTTTCTTCAGTGTTGCATAATTTTCTGCATACAGGTCTTTTATGTCCTTGGTTAGGTTTATTCCTAGGCATTTTATTTTTCTTTTTGCTATATCCAATGGGATTTTTTTCTTGATTTCTGCTTCTGCTCTTTCATTGTTGGTATACAGAAATGCCTTTGATTTCTGGATATTGAGTTTGTATCCGGCTGTTTGGCTGAATTCATTTCTTAGGTCAAGCAGCTTTTTGGCCGAGTCTATGGGATTTTCTATGTACACTATCATGTCATCTGCAAATAATGATAGTTTTGTTTCCTCCTTTCCAATTTGGATGCCTTTTATTTCCCTTTCTTGTCTAATCACTGTGGCCAATACTTCCAATACTATATTGAATAGAAGTGGTGAAAGTGGACAACCTTGTCTTGTTCCTGATCTTAGTGGAAAAGATTTTAGTTTTTGCCCATTGAGTGTGATGTTGGCTGTAGGTCTATTATATATGGCCTTGATTATGTTGAGGAATGCTCCCTCAATTCCCACTTTGCTGAGTGTTTTTATCATAAATGGGTGCTGTACCTTATCAAATGCTTTTTCTGCATCTATTGATATGATCATGTGATTTTTGTCTTTGCTTTTGTTTATGGAATGTATCACATTTACTGATTTGGGAATGTTGAACCATCCTTGCATCCCAGGGATGAATCCCACTTGGTCATGGTGTATGATCTTTTTAATGTATTGTTGGATGCGGTTTGCCAATATTTTGTTGAGAATTTTAGCATCTATGTTCATCAGTGATATGGGCCTGAAGCTTTCTTTCTTTGTTATGTCTTTATCTGGTTTGGGGATTAGAATGATACTGGCTTCATAGAAAGAGTTTGGGAGTCTTCCATCATTTTGGATTTTTTTGAAAAGTTTGTGAAGGATAGGGGTTAGCTCTTCCTTAAATGCTTTGTAAAATTCTCCTGTGAAACAATCTGGTCCCGGGCTTTTGTGTGTTGGGAGTTTACTGCTTCAATTTCATCTGCTGTTATTGGCCTGTTCAGGTTTTCTGCTTCTTCTTCATTGAGTTTTGGAAGATTATATTTTTCTAGAAACTTGTCCATTTCACCTAGGTTTTCAAATTTCTTGTCATACAGTTCTTCATAGTAATTTCTTACAATCCTTTGTATTTCTGTGGTGTCAGTTGTAATCTCTCCTCTTTCATTTCTGATTGTGTTTATTTGGGTCCTCTCTCTTTTTTTTCTTGATGAGCCTGCTTAAAGTCTTGTCAATTTTGTTTATCTTTTCAAAGAACCAGCTCCTGGATTCATTGATCCTTAGAATTGTGCTTTTAGTCTCTTATGTCATTTAATTCTGCTCTGAATTTGGTTATTTCCTTCCTTCTACTTTCTCTGGGCTGTCTTTGTTGTTGTTCCTCGAGTTATTGTGGGCGTAGGGTTAAGTTTTTTGTTTGAGATGTTTCTATCTCTTTTAGGTAGGCCTGTATCGCTATGAACTTTCCTCTGAGGACTGCTTTTGCTGTGTCCCATAAGTTTTGGGTTGTTGTGAGTTCATTTTCATTTGTTTCCAGAAACTTTTTGATGTCTTCCCTAATCTCATTCTTGACCCATTCATTGTTTAATAGCATGCTATTCAAACTCCAGGATTTTGAACTTTGGGTTTTTCCTCTTGGGGTTGGTTTCTAGTTTCAGTCCCTTGTGGTCGGAGAAAATGCTTGGTATGATTTCAATTTTCTTGAATTTGTTGAGGTTAGTTTTGTGTCCTATCATGTGGTCTATCTTTGAGAATGTTCCATGTGCATTTGAAAAGAATGTGTATTTAGTTTCTTTGGGATGAAGGGCTCTATACATATCAGTTAAGTCCATTTCATCTAGAGTGTTGTTCAATGCCACAATATCTTTGTTGATATTTTGTTTGGAAGATCTGTCCATTTTTGACAGTGGGGTGTTAAAATCCCCTGCTATAATTGTGTTGCTGTCAATATCTTTCTTGAAGTCCTCTAAGATTTTCTTGATGTATTTAAGTGTTCCTATGTTGGGTGCACATATATTTACGATGTTATGTCTTCTTGGTGAATTCTTCTCTTGAGTATTATGAAGTGACCTTTTGGGTCTCTCTTTATGGCTCTTCTTTTGAAATCTCTTTTGTCTAATATGAGTATTGTTAGTCCGGCTTTTTTTCCTTGTCCATTTGCTTGAAAAATTTGTTTCCAGCCCTTCACTTTGAGTCTGTGTAAGTCTTTTGTCCTGAGATGGGTCTCTTATAGGCAGCATATGTGCGGGTCATGCTTTCTTATGCATTCAGCTATTCTATGCCTTTTGATTGGAGCATTTAATCCATTTACGTTTAAGGTTATATTGATAGGTACTTATTCATTGCCATTTTTGTACCTGTGTTCCTCTCCCTCTCTTTCTCCTTTCCTTCCTTTCCTTAAAGCAGGCCCTTTAGTATCTCTTGCACAACTGGTTTGGTAGAGGTGTATTCTTTTAGACTTCTTTTGTGTAGGAAGCTCCTTATTTGGCCTTCTATCTTGATTGAAAGCCTTGCTGGGTAAAGTAGTCTTGGTTGCAGGCCTTTGGTTCTCATTACTTGGAATATTTCTTGCCATTCTCTTCTGACTTGGAGTGTTTCCATTGAGAAGTCAGCTGCTAACCTTATTGGGGCTCCCTTGTATGTTACTTCCTTTTTCTCCCTTGCTGCCTTTAAGATTCTCTCTTTGTCTTGGAATTTTGTCATTTTAATTATGATGCGTCTTGAAGTGGGTCTCTTTCGGTTCCTCTTGATTGGGACTCTCTGTGTTTCCTGGATTTGTGTGACTTTTTTTTTTCATCAAATTAGGGAAGTTTTCCATCATTACTTTTTCAAATAGGTTTTCTATCCCTTGCTCTTCTGCTCCTTCTAGCATCCCTATTATACGGATATTATTATGTTTCATATTGTCTTGCATTTTCTTAATCCCTCTTCATTCTTTCTGAGCCTCTTTTCCTTCTCTTGCTCTTTCTGGATGATTTTTTTCTATTTGGACCTCCAACTTGCTGATCCGATCTTCTGCTTCATCAATTCTGCTTTTCATGCTTTCCACTGTGTTATTCAGTTCAGGAATTGTATTTTTCATTTCCTCTTGGCCCTGTTGATAGTTTCTATTTCCTTTTTCATGTTGATATAGTTTGCAGTCAGTTCCTTGTAGCTTTCCTGTAGTTTCTGGTAGCTCATTGAGAGCTCTTGGAGCTTTCTGACAACCACTGTTTTGAACTCAAAATCTGATAGTTAAGTTGTCTCCGTTTCATTTAGCATTCTTTCTGGGGCTTCCTCCTTTTCTTTCGTTTGGGGATTGTTTCCTTGTCTTCTCATTGTTTCTGAGACTCTTCTTGTCAGCCTCAGCTTCTTAAATTGATTTGTTCTGGTTCCCTGGGTTTATGGTGTGAACTTCTGTGGTAGAATACCTGTGAGATTCAGTGGTGCTATCTCCTTCGGTTATCCTGGTTTTCACAGCTTCCAGTGTCTCAGCTGTTGAAATGCCCCCTCTTTGGGACCAACTCTGGTCCTTCCACAGTTCCAGGGTTTTTTGTTTTGTTTTGTTTTTGTCTCACTCATAGGTGTTTAAAAAGAGAAAAGAGGAAGAAAAAAGAAAACAAGAAAAATGAAAAGAGAATAAAGAAAAGCAGAAAGAAAAAGAAAAGAAAAAAGAGAAAGGAAGAAGAGATAAGATTGGAAAGAAAGGAAGAAGGAATAACACAAGAAAGAAGTAACGAGAAGCAAAAGGAGTTGAGGGGTAAAACAAATAAAAATAATGAAAAATGAATTAAAAAAAAAACAGCAAAAACACCAAAAACACCAACTCTTGCTGTTACCAATCTTGCCAAGCCAGTTTTTCTGGCCTTGCTGACTGCAGTGGCCAAGGGGTGACTGTATTGTTTTTCTCCCTGTTCAGCACTCAGTTACCTTTGGCCTACTGTCCTCAGAGCTACCCCGGGGCCTCTCTGCACAGGGCCTCAGGTGTATCTTCTGAGTCAGCATGCACCTATTGTGGTTTTGTGCAAGCGCAAATGATCTTTCAGCCTTCCATGCACAGGTGCCGACTGTCCTGCGAGCATGAATCAACCCCCACGCCAGTCACACACAGGTGTCTAAGCTCTCCCAGCAGTCCATCCAGCTCTCCAATGGCACGTGGGCATGGGCACTGAGTGACTGCAGCATGGTCCCCTGGTGGTGCACTGGTGCCAATGGATCCCCACACAGCTGTTCCCAATAGCACGTGGGCGTAGACAGTCGTGCGAGCTCCAGTGCAGAGTCCTCCCAGGGACATGAGATCTTAACTCCTCTCTGTGAGATTTCAAGCAACCAGGTTTATCCCAGTGCTACCGAGACCTTGTTTGGCTGATCAGGGAGCGGTTGACCCATCTCCGTCCCTCCCTAGACTCTTATGGTCAGCATTGGCCCCGGGATCTGCCCCCACCCTGGTCTCCATGCTGCTGGAGTACTCTCCTTACCGTCTGGTTTTTCAATGTCCACTGCCATTTTCGATCTCCTGTTTTCAAATATGCTGTGTTTCTGATGTCTGTTTGCTGTGCTCTGCTGTAAATCGACCAGATTTTTCACCTGTGTGAAGGGGGAAAAGGAATGTGCTTCCTCTTACCGCACCACCATCTTCCTTCCTCCTAAACTGTTCTTTATTTCAATCAATGTATTCTTCATTTCTGACTGGATCTTTTCTATGCTGTTGAGGTCCTCATTAAGTTCCTTGAGCATCCTCGTAACCAGTGTTTTGAACTCTGCATCTGATAGATTGCTTATCTCCATTTTGTTTAGCTCTTTTTCTGGTATCTTGATCTGTTCTTTCATTTGAGCCACGTTTCTTTGTCTTCTTGTTTTGACAGTGTGCCTATGTTTGTTTCTATGTATTAGGTAGAGCTGCTTTGACTCTGTGTCCTGGTAGTATGGCCTAATGTAGTAGGTGTCCTGTAGGTTCCAGTTGCACAGCCTCCCCTCTCACCCAAGCTGGGTACTTGAGGTGCATCCTTCATGTTGGCTGAGTACACCCTCCTCTTGTAGTTGAGCCTTGGTTGCTGTTAGCAGATCAATGGGAGGGATTTACCCAGGCCAGTCAGCTGCAAGGATTGTCTGTGACCACTTCCCACAAACCTCCTTCCTCTGTGCAGAATCAGCTGTGCAGGGGCAGGATGGTGGTGCTCTGACATGGTCTGTAGCTGTCCACTGGATGGGCTCGCCCTGGGGTTTCCCAGGTGGTGCAGGCCAAGGTCAGCCCCCACCTGTGTTTTGCCCAGGGTGACCCTGCCTGAGTTAGCTGCTATTTATGCTGGGCATGGAGATTTCCAGGTGAAGCCAAGTTGTGAATCTACGCTGGCTGCTGTTAGTATTGGACCTGCAGTTCACTGAGGCCAGCTGTTGCTTCTTTGAGAGGATTCAGGAAGTTGTGCAGCATGAGCCAAGACCAGCCATTCACATGGAAAAGCATTTTGGGTGAGCCTGTAAGTTGGGTGGGGCAGACTCTATGGGAATCTCCAAAGCAAGTCAAACAGTGTTAGCCAGGTTGATGGAGTCTCAGATATGGCATCATCTTGCTGGCTCAGTGGCTCTGTGGGGGTAGAAAAGGGAAAATGGCCTCTGCTCACCTTGATGCCAGACACTTCTGTTTCTCACTATATGCCACTGGTATCTTTCAAGCTGCTATCCAGTGCTAGAGTCCAGAGGGAGTGAGTCTGAGTAGGTGAGTACATGTGTGGTTTCTTTAAGAGGAACTGCTTGGGGCTCCAGAAGTTTCTTCCACTGACTTAATCTGTACTGATTTTTGCAGCCAGAGTTGTGGGAACTTATCTTCCTGGCACTGGAACCCTGGGCTGGGGGTCCTGGTGTGGGGCTGGCACTCCTTGCTACCAAGGTATTCCCCCTGAGCTTTTATCCACCATACATAGGTGTGGAACCAGCCCATTCTGTGCCTGTGCTGTTCCTACCAATCTGAATGGATGTGATTTCTTTAATTCCAATGTTGTACAGACTTCCACTAAACTCAATTTCTGATGGTTCTGAGTGATGGTTGTTCTATATTTTAGTTGTAATTTTGATATGGTTATGTGAAGAGGTGAGCCATGTCTGCCTACGCTGCCATCTTGACTGGAAGTCCTTATTTATTTGAATACATTATTATTTTTAAAAGTCTGTGTTTAACAGTTTGTAAAACAGTGTTTGAAGATCTGGATCTAAATTCAATTTATTTTAATTCTTGCTTAAGTGGTTGACATAACTGAAAACTCTATTCCACAGTGACATTCCAAAGGAAAGGTACATCATGGGATCACTTACGGCTTATAAAACTCATTTTTAAATCCTAGCCACTGGTGTACAGAAGTCTCTGTGAAATTTTGGTTAATGGATCTTTGTATTCCCAGGTGTCAATAAAGTATTATGGCAAATTACTCAGATACTAAAAAAATATGTACCAAATGTGAAAATCCATTAAACAGGGTTGAAACAGATTTTAAAATTCTGATCCTAAGATTTGTTGAAGTGTTCAGATGTAAAAGATTTTTTAAGGTAAGACACATACATTTTTTTCTTTTTTGCAATAAAAATTATACAAAAATGGGAACAGTTTGAAATACCCATTATCAAAATGTTCCCTCTGAACCCAAATTTCTTTTCAAAGGCATTGTTGAGATGTCTCATTCACTTGACAGGAATAGATTGAGTATATTTTTCAAAGATAATTTTCAATAGCATAATAACAGATGCCCATTGTCACAGAACATCTTAGAAAATTTGGAATTTAAAAATAAAATTCATCTTTAAGATTGATATCCCTTCCATGAAATAGTCAGCAAGTGTAAAATATTTTCATAGCTATTATTCATCTCACTGCCAAATATTATAAAGATTGACCATATTTCCATGTCTTATTTTTATAAAATGAACCACCCCAATGACAGACTGTAGCACTTCTGGCTTCAGTGTCATGGCGGGAGGACTTGTCGATGCATAATGAATGAAGGGCCTACCTTTCCGGTGCAGTCTCACTCTGTAACCTTCTCATGGGATCCATTCTTTCCCCCAACACCCTAGTCAAAGCAGCCATGGTATTGGTGGTCACTCTTACCAAGTTTGTCATGGAATATTAAGTTTATTAAATCAGTTTTTTCATCTTTATTGGCTCACAGAAAAATAGTTCATTATTAAAATGAAATTTAGCAAATACCATAAGCTGAGAAGTGATAGAAACAGCTGCACTTCAACGCAACTGTGGAGTAAGCCTCCACACCGTGTGTAGTTTGTTCTATGATTTGTTTCTTTCTGTCTCCAGCATGTTTTCTCCACATCTTCCAATGACACTTACTTTCATAAAAACATTTTTATTTATCAATTTCTTTTCATATTACTTTATGTACTTCCATCAGGGCAGGAAAAACAATTGGTATGTGGTCTTTTGTAGTTTACTAACCATGAATCATTAAGTTTATTGAAAATTGGTAAAGTACCATATTAAATATTATGTGATGCTAAACATCACTGAGAAAAATTGTAAAGTTTGTTTTCATGTTCAAAGCCTTTGGTAACTAAATGTTGAGCTCACTGTGATGGTATCATATTATCAGCTGCTTATAAGTGAAGATACAATTTATCCTTATAGAAAATTCATTGTTAATAGCACTGGATATAAATTGGTATTTCACACTCTCCTCCTAGTCACTTCCCAGTTTTTGCTGACATCTTGGAAGATCTGATTATTGCTTATACCTCACAGTATGGCTGACACAGAGCTCTAATCAGAAGTGTCATCTGTGTTATTCACTTGTGGCTCTTTTGGGCTTACATTTTTATTATCTTCAGTTTGCCCTTTAGTGGTGGAAATTATCTTAACACACTTGTCAATACTCTGATGGTTCACTTCCTTAACTGTAGATTATCCATCAGTCTTGTCGAGCAGGCACCCATGCAGTGGCCTCAAGTCAACTCTGAGAGTGAAGACCTCCCACTTCCCCAGATGTCCTGTGTGACATGTGGCCACTGGACCCGTGAGTTGAGTGAGGGCACCAGTGTCAATCCATATATCCAACCCAGGTGGTCCTTCCTTTGCATGCTAATGTGAAATGACAAAAATTACCATGCAGTATGAAAAGACACAGAGCAATCTTACTAATCAATTGGAATGATTTCAATTGTTCTGTGACTCTTAAAAATTTTGGTTAAAACACTGACAGCTCTCACAATCTGTTTTAAATGTGCAGGTAAATGAGAAAAAAGTTAAACAAATATTTGTATTTTGCCGTGTATAATGTGCACTCATGTTTTGTGTGCATTTTACATGGGATTATTATACCCATGGTATGTAAACATTATACTCATGTATAATGTACATCCTTATTTTTCCCTCAAAAATTTGGGCAAAGAAGTGCACACTATACATGGCAAACAAAATACAGTACTTATTTAATATGCTGTAATTTAAAACTTGCCAATATTGAAAATGAAAATGTGTTATTTATCTGTAAAAAAAGTAAGAGTAATTTGAATAGTGCTTGCTTTCTTTTCATTTTTAACTTAAGATTCCAAGACAGACTCTTTTCTATGTCATGAGGACACATATCTTATGTCATGTGTGCAGCTCAGCTGGAGGGCCGTCTGGGTGCTGGCTGTTCTAACATGGCCACTACTGGGACAACTTGGCTCTCCGACATATGTCTGTACCATCCCTCTCACTGGCTCTCCTGAGCGTGTTCTCATGGTGGTAACAAGGATTTAAGGGAGAAAATAGAAATGTACAAGTGCTTTTCAAACCTCTGCTTGTATTGTTTCTGTCCCTTTAGCAAAAGTAAACTACATGACCACACCTAGAACTCATGGCAGGCCCCACCAAAAGGGAGGGATATGGGAAGACATGAAAAAGTAGAGCCATTAATGGAACCAGTAAAGTCCAGCAGGGGACAGAGTCAGTCTTGGCCATCCCACTTCCCTGTCACCATCTTAAAGTTCCTTAGTATTTCCGAACATCGATTACTTTTCTGTGAGTTAACCTAAGATATATTTCTTAAATTATTTTTTAAGTTAAAAATATATATACACACATTTACAAAGCAAAACAGTGCTAAGACATAACAACAACAATGAAAAGCACTTGACCCTTCCTTTCATTCTATTGATTCCTCGGGCACAGCCACTTTTAGCTCTTCTTGTTGCTTCTTACATTTTACCCAATTTTTGAAATAAAATCGCATATTGCCATCTATTAATTAATTAATTTTAGAAATTATCTATTGACTTACTCTTACATTCCTCTTTCCTCTCCCCTCATCCATCCAGCCTACATTTAGAGTCTTCATTATTATAACAATGAAAATAAGAATTTACTGTTGAGTCAAGTATTATAGATTGTTACAGTTCTTTTTCTGGTTTTCCTTGGAATTAATCATCGTCTCATGTTTTCAGTTGTTGATTTATTCTTTTTTCCTTGACTCTCTAGTTAAACCTTCCTACATCTTCCAACAGTTTTGTAAAATAACTTTCAAAGCAATTTTCCATCTTCTCAAATATGTCAGATAATATATTAGTTAAATTTTATTTCTAGGAATATCCATGCTGGAGTCCAGAACACACACACAAACACACACACATCTAAGATTCCAGTTTGGACTAACTGCTTCCTCTCTAGCCCTTCTGCATTGCTGATGTCCTGGATCCTTACTTTGTCCTCATCCTGAGGATCCTGTCACCTTTTTCTTGTTCTGGTTTCTTTGTTTTTGGATACCTTCGTTTATGTCCTCATTTTGGTAGAGCAGATCTCTGGTTTCCGATGAAAGGGCACATGCAAAGTCAAACTTTTGAGAGTTGGCATGTTTGAAAATAACTCCACTCTCAGACTTAAATAATATTAATATTTTGACTATTTTGGCAGAGTCTAGTATCCAAGGTGAGATTCACCTCTTCCAATGTGGAGGCACACTTTGCTCTCCTGACTTCTATTTTCCAGAGTTGCTCTGGAGATTGCTGGTGGAGTTTTGATCCTTTGGATGTGAGTGTTTCTTTGCTGCTAGCATTTGGAAAAGATGGTATGCTCTAGTGATGGTATTTTCCCATTCATTTTGCTAGATACTTAGTGTCCTTGATCTTTTCAAAAAATTCTCATCCAAGGATACATTTATTAATTTTTAGAGCAAGGATATGTTTATTGATTTTTAGAGAGATCGAGAGAGGGAGACAGACAGACATTGATCGGTTGCTTCTTGTACATGCCCCAACCGAGAGTCAAACCTGCAACCTCTTTTGGTGTACGGCACAATGCTCCCAACAACTGAGCCACGCAGCCAGGGCCTGGAGGGCCTTTTCAATCCAGAAATGTGTTCGCTCACTCTGAGAAACATTCTCATCATTCCTTTGCTCATATCCTTTGTTTTGTCTGTCCTTTCCTTTTGTAATTTCTATTAGTCAGACACTGCGCTTCTTGGATTGATTTAACTAATTTTTCTTCCATTTTCCATCATTTTATCTTTTGTTCTCCTTTCTAGAAAATTTCCTCACATTTTTGCAACCATTTTACTGAACTTTTTTGCCTCCCACATATGTGTTTTTTCCATTTCCAAGAGCTCTGTCTGCTGGTTGGTTTGCTGTCACAGCATCCTTTCCTTGCGCTTCTCATTGCTCAAAGACGATCAGTATCGTCTCATTTCTCTAAGAAAAAAATCTCATTTCCTAAGGAAATCAGTGATAATTTTAACATATTTTACTTCTACACTCTGCATGCACTTCTTCAAGCTCCCCTTTTTTGTTTGTCTTGGCCTCTGTCTTCTACAAGGATGGCTTTTCTCAAGACCTTGCTGCTTCTTGGCTGCCCAGGTTCAATAAGAGTGAAACACTGAACTGCTGACTGTGCTTAAGGGAGTTTGCTGCCTAGTGGGTTTTATGGTAGAGGAAGGGCTGGGTTGTCCTCTTCTTTTTCCCTACGGGGCCCTAAATACCTGATTGTTTTTACTTGGACGGAAGTATAATTGGTACAAGCAGTTTGGAATATTTGGTATATTTTTTCTCTGTGGTAATGAAATTTTTCTGGAGAAAGGTCACCCAATTTCTTGTTGCTGAATCTAGAGTCAGCCTGGAGCGATCGCTGTAAAATGGACCTCTCACCTGCACTGGTGGGAGTGGAGGTGGGACAGTCACCTGGCAACAGCAGGTGGGGAAGGGGATTTGGAAGCCTAACTTTCATTCTACAGACATTTATATTATAATTTATAAGGTAATACTTAATGCAGGCAAACAATGTAATTACCACATTTATGAGTCTTGGAGCATAATATTAAGATGAACACCACTATCCCACCATTCTATGCAAGAACAATACCTTTGGATTTTATCTATATGTCCTACCCCAATCTCTTTCCCCTTCTGGCTACAGGTAGTAACTCCAAGTCTGAATATTGTATTTGTTTTCACCTTATTTTATTTAAAAAATAATTGTGCCACATTTGTAAGTAACCAAAAACAACATATTGTCCTCACTTTGTTTAATGTTGTGTTTCATAAAAAATTATATCATGCTGTCTGCTGGCTGCTGTGACTTTTTCTTTCACTTCATTTTCTGATTTACTTATCTTCTTGTTTGTAAACCCTACTTCATTCATTTTGCTGCTGTGTACTTTTCTTTTGTATGGTATACTACAATTTTTAAACTCAATTTTTCTGTAAGTGAACATATTCTGTTGTTGGTTTGTTTTTTGAACATATTTTTTGTTATGACATACAATGTTGTACAAAACTTCTTTTACATATGTCCTGGTATATGTGTGTGCTGTCATAACAAGTTACCACAAAAACAACAAATTTATTATCCAACAGTTCTGTGGTTCAGAAGTCCACCACAGTTCTCACTGGGCTAAGATCCAGGTGTTGGCAGGGCTGCGTTCCTTTCTGGAGGCTCGAGGTGAGAATCCATTTTCTTGCCTTTTTTAGCTCCCAGTGGCCTCTCTTTGGTCCCCGCACATCTTTCTTTTAGAACCAGCAACCTAACATCAAATCCTTCTCACATGCCATTTCTTTGACCACAGCTTCTGGAAAAAGTTCTAAGCTCATAAGGATTCTTGTGATTACACTGGTCTCATCCAGATAGTAATTTAGGATAATCTTCCCTGTCTACTTAACTTTAGTTACATCTGCAAAGACCCTTTTGTCATGAAAGGTAGTGTATTCACAGGAGCCTGTATTCTGTTTACCAACACATTCTAGGACCTTTCTCCAGGGGATGGGATCTCTAGGAATAAGACTGCTGGGTCCCAGTGTACAAGCATTTTACATTTCACACAAACGTGACAAATCATTTTCCAAAATGGTTGTATTGATTTGTACCTCCACTAGCGATATGTAGAAATTCCTGTACCCTTGTCAATACTTTGTGTGATCAGACTTTCCTTTTTGCCAGTATAGTAGGTGCAAATCACAGGTTTAGTGGGGAGTTCCCACAAATCTAATGTTTCCTGTGAGATCCTAATATGTGTTCCTCCTGCTGTGTAAAAAGCTTATCTACAATGTTTGGCTATTTTCCATTGACTGTCTTCTTAAAACAATATACTTGTATGTACTGTTTTTTACATTTTTTGGTTATTAATCTTCTTTCTTTTACACATGTGGTGATCTTTCTCCCAGTTTGTTTCTTATCATTTCACTTTTTTAATGACTTTTATAGTTTGTGTCAGTGAATGGAAATTTTTAATATTGATACAGTCAAAGTCATCCATCTTTTCTTCCATGGTTACTATTCCCTTTTTTTTTTTCTTATTTTACTGTATTGGTGGGGATGCCCAGCACATGACTGAACATCATGTTAGCAGAAATCTCTGTCTTGGTCCTGATTTTAAGGAAAAGAATTCTATTTTTCACCTCTAAGAATGCTGTTGTTTTTTGTTTTGGAGATTGTTAAGAAAAGGATATTCCTTTGTATCCTTTGTTTGGTAACAGTTCTTTTTTTAAAATAATCATGAATAAGTGTTGAATTTTATTCAATGCATTTCTGCATCTATTAAAATTATGTCATCATTTTTAGCTTTTAATATGTTATTTTGGTAATTTATGAGTACAGGTTTTTTAGTGTTAAAAAATTCCTTTGTTTCTAAGATAAACTCAGTTTGGTGGAATTGGTTCCTCAGTTTTGGGGAGCAGGGGGGAGATTTTGGCATCTAGGTTCATGACTGAGAGTACCCTGTAATTTTTCGTTTTTTTCTGTCCTTAGCTGATTTTGGCATTACAGAATACAGATTTTATACAGTTAGGTCTTTTCTCTTCTGTTCTCCAGAGGCATTTGTATGAGATTGGAATGATTTGTTCTTTGGTAGTTTGGTAGAGTTCACCTGTAATAACATTTGGGCCTCATGTTTTCTTTGTGGGATTATTTTAACTACCAATTTTATTTCTTCAGTGGTTATAACACTTCTCAGACTTTCTATTTCTTCTTGATTTTATTTTTATTAGGCTTAATTTTTCTAAGATTTTGTTCATTGTGACCAAGTTTTAAAATTTATAGACATCAAGTTGTTCATAATATTCACTAATTGAGTTTAATGTCTGTATTTAAGTACCCCTTTCATTTCTATTACATTTTAATCATGTTCTTTTTTTCTTGACTAACATAACCAAAAAATTGTTGATTTTCATTTTATTTTTTGAAGACACCAAGTTTTACTTTTGGCAATGTGCTGTATTGTGTCTTTTTCTATTTACTATATTCTAGCTCTAATTTTGCATTGTCTCTTTCATTCTACTCTATTTGTTTTTTTCCCCTAACTTCTTAAATTGGATGCTTAACTTAATTTTTTCTTTTTTTCTACTATAAGAATGTAACACTAAAACTTTTCCTCAAAATAGTATTTTATTTGTATCCTACAAATTTTTCTTTTTATATGTAATCCATTCATTACTATTCACTTTTATTTGAAAAATTTCCATTATGATTGCCCCTTTGATTTATGAATTCTTTATAAGTGTGATTTCTCATATATATATTTTATTATTTTTATTTTAATTTCATTGTGGTTTGAAAGCAAAGCCTGCATGATAGTTATTCTTTAAAATTTGCTGAGGTGTGTTTTATTGCCTGGAATGCAGCCAACTTTTATAAATGTTCCATGTGTGCTTGAGAAAAACATATATATTCTAATTGCTAATTCTGTTATATATTTATTAATTGCATCATTCAATATGTCTATGTCTTCACTATTTTTTTGTCTGCTTGACTTATAATAATTTGCAGACATAGTCAGAAATCTCTCAGTACAGTTGCAGATTAGTCAGTATCTCCCTGTAGCTCTATTTTTTTGAATTTTGTATATTTTGGGGCTCATTTTTTGGTGATACAAGTTTATAATAATTATTTCTGCCAGGTGAGTTAAACATTATCAATACATAGTGATCACATAGTGATCTTTTATATCCTAAATAATAGTTTTTATTAGTATCTATTTTGTTTGGTAAATAAATAAATAAATAAAACTACTCCGCCTTTTATTTTTCAGTGTATATATATTTTTATTTACCTTTCATATTTAACCTTATTACATTATATTTTAGTGGGTCCCTTTTAAACAGTATATAGTGGATCCTTTTTTTTTAAATCCTTCCTCACAATCTCTTTTAACTGGTTTTATACATAAACATATGTTAGAATTATTGCTATGTTTTGATTTGTTTATGTCATCTTACTTTATGATTTCTAGTTTTCCTGCTTATTTTATGCTCCTTTTTCCCCTTTAAATTGTTTGCTTTGTCACTTTTTTCTACTTGGTAGTCATAGTCTCTTTTTAAAAAATCTTACCCTTGGAATTTATGATGCATGTGTAACCTTAACAATGTCTAAGTTTTTCAATATCTGAATAACTCAACAATTTTATTTTAACACTGATCATTCACCTCTGAACTTAGATGTTCTTGTTACATAATTTTAATTCTGTGTTCATCTCACAAAATACATATTATCATTATTTATACTGGCAATATGTAGAGATAATGATGGCTTGCTTACATGTTTATTAATTTAGTTGCTCACACACAATTCTCTCTTGTTTCCCCATCTTTTCTTCTGAGACTGTTTTTCTTATTCCTGAAGTTCACCCAGTTTAGATGTTCCTTTGGTCAACAATGTCTTTTGAAGGTAAATCCTGTCTCTTTTAAAAATGTATATAAAAGAAAACTTTTATTACTCTTATTTTTTAATTATATTTTATTGATTATGCTGTTACAGTTGTCCTGATTTCTCCCCATTTGCCCCTCTCCACCCAGCACGCCCCACTCCCTCAGGCAATTTCCCACCATTGCTCATGTCCATGGGTCATGAGTGTAACTTCTTTGCCTACTCCATTTCCTATCCTGTACTTTACATCCCCATGGCTGTTCTGTAACTACCTATTTGTACTTCTTAATCCCCTCACCTCTTCTCACATTCCGCTATACCCCCTTGCATCTGGCAACCATCAAAACACTCTCTGTATCTGTGATTCTGTCTCTGTTCTTCTTGTTTGCTACTTTATTCTTATTTTTATAAGTTGTTTTTATTGGTATACAATTTTAATTTGACAGTTACTTTTTCCAGCATTTTGAACAATTATTTACTCTTTTGTAACTGTTCTAAACCTCCTGCTTTGTAGGTGGCCTCCCTCCTCTCGCTGCATGCTTTTAATGTTGTCTCTTTTTCCTTAGAATTCTTCAATTCCACTGCTTTCCTTTCCCGGATTTGGTTTAGTGTACACAATTTTTTTCTGTGTAGATTTGTCTCTTCCATTAGTTTTGGAAAATTCTCAGCCTTTATCTCTTCAAATGTTGCCTCTCTTTCACTTTCTCTCTCTTTTTTTCTTAGATTCCAATTATATGTAAATGCAAAGTACTTGTGATTCTACTCTCCATATCTCTTAATTACTCTTTCAGGTTTTCTAATTCCTTGCCTCTCTATGCTGCATTCTGGTTAATTTCTTTAGCTCTGTCTTCCAGTTTACTATTTTTTCCCCTTAGTTGCATTTATTCTGTTGGTTAACTTACAGTACTCATTAGTCTAAAATGTCAATGATTATATAATTCAATTCTAAAAGTTCTTTTTCTGTTCTTCAAAAACGGTTAGCAATATTCAGTAGTCTCTTGTTCTTGGCCCCCTTTAAAAAATAAGCCTATTAAATTTTGTATACTTGACTATTTCATATTCTATATCTTCTAATTTTTATATCTGAGGATTTTAGGATCTAAATTTCAGTTTGTTGCTTTGGCCATCTCTCATAATAGCTTCTTTACCTTTATGTTTGGTTAAATTCAGATTGTGTACTCATTTTGTATTTAGAGCTGAATCTTGTGAGATGTAGTGTGCTTTTCTCCAGAGGCAATTTGCATTTACTAGACTGCAGACATATTTGCACTTTTATAACCACATTGAGAGCATCATTTCTCTCATCTTCACACAAGGACGTGATTAGTGCCCAACCCCAACTCTGTCTGTTGTTAACACTTTCGCTCGCATGACCCCAGGGCAACCAACTCAAGGATTTACAATACTTACTAGAGTTTACTTACTATTGTGATTCTGTACTCAGGTTTAACTTGCTCTTACCCCCCACATGTTCCCACTATGCCAACCACCACCCAGAGGAAGGTACAGGGAAGGAAACTGGAGATTTCTCTTACTTTTTAGTAATATCAAAACACATTAAAATGACCTTTGTTGTAGCTTACCCAGCCTCTAATTGCATTTTGGTGGGAGAAAACGCTACTGGATCAAACCTGCCTTGCTGCTAGAAGCAGAGGTCTGCTCCTACTGGGCCTTTTAACCAATTCCTGTCACCCATTTCCCATTTTGAGTAAGAATGATCCCATCTGGAGTACCTGGAGCTTCCAGTTTCTGTGTCTTTTCTTTTAGGACAACTTTTGTCAATATCCCTTCTGAGGCTTGCCTTCCTTCCATTCTGCTATGTCATTTAACTTTTCTGTGTCTACTTCGTTCTTCATATAATGATGTGGCTGCACATGTCTTCTAGTTTTATCAAAGATGGAGTCAGTGTTTTTCTGTTTCTTATTGTTCATTTTTCTATTAGGGTAATTTTTTGAGAAGAGAAAATGAAAGGTGGAAAGAGCATTATTCTGCCATCTTTAAAACTCTGCTTTAGCTTAAAAGCTTCTTGAGGTTGGTTGCTCACACAGCCTTAAGGACTTATTGCAGCCTCCATGTAGTTCATATTCTTCAACTTTGGGATCCTTTCCAGTGAGAGGTAGATAGTTGGTCAAATAAAAGGAGATGTTTTGACTTTCATAAGTGAGTTTTAGACACTTGGACTGGCGATCAACATTGGGCACCTCTAACTGACCCATGGAGCCAGAATGAACATGTCTTTATGGAATTATTCTACAGTTACTGTCTTCTTGATCTTTGGTTTGATTATCTCTAAAAAGGCCTGTGGATAAAGACTTTCACATTTTCCCTGAATGAATATTGATGCTTTCTATAAGTTCCTATTTGCTCCAGGATTTTGTGTCATTTATTGTGTTTTCTTTGAGTTTGACCTTGTCTCATCAAGGCAATTCTTCTCCCCTGTGCACAAAAGGTTGAGTTCTTAGCGTTGTTGTATTTGGATATTCCTAAGTGCTGTAACTCACAAATTAAGAAACCTTTTGGGGATTTAAAGTAAAATCTTAATTTCCTTTAAACATGAAGCCCACCATAAAAAATTAAATTTTATAGACTATCCCCAGTTTCAGCTCCTTGGATCACCAGCCTAAGAAATGAGAAACTATACAAGCATCATTATATTTATGTAAGTATGGGAAACTTGGACTTCCCACTAATAAAAGTATTTTCATGGATGTGACTTAATTTGAGTTCTTATAATTCTGAGGGAAAGTTGCCAGCTTTGTTTGAGGTGGGATAGGAAGAGTTTTATAGTAAAATATTTCAAACTTGTGGTAGAAAAAACCCCCCACTTAGTTCAAAACAACAAAAATGTCAACCATAAAGATGTACAGCATTTTTCAGGAAGTCTTGTCCATCCTGAGCAAATGTTTTTATACCATATAACAATCCTATTATAATCCCTGTTATTGAGAGACATCCCAAGGTTGCCAGATGGAAATATGTTAAATATGTTCTGAAATCCAATCTAACAGAATCTCAACATTTGAGCTCATTCATAGGAAGGCATTCAAAGGCAATGCACTTTTCATAAAATATGTCTGTCTAGGTCATCATGAATGCCGAATATTGTCAGGGTTTCTCAGGAATTCTCAGTCTTGTGGAAAACCTTTCCAACTGGACTTTTAACCACCAAGAAGAAATAATAATAACTTGGAATTTAAAATAAACAGTGCTGGAAAAATACTATAACCCCCACCCTGAAAGGCAGCGGTAGGAATTTAGTGCTGCTTGTAATATGCCGCAGGATCTGAAAGTGAACGTAAATACTAGGCCTGGGACTGGCTGCGGAGCTATAGACAAGCATGTGTGTAAAGGAAGGATGCCTCTTCAGAAACGATCCACGCAGGTGATCCTACCATTCTCCCACCAGTTATGGGGAGATGTGTCAATAGCAGGAACGTGTGAGTGGCTCAGTAATGAGCTCATCACTGCATGTGCTGCTGATTATTAGCAGTGCTTAGTGTGAGTTCTGGATCTCCAGCTGAGGATGCAAGAAGAAGAAATGGTTCGGGAGGTCAAACCTACAGGCGCAGGTTCCATCTGCAAAGCCTCCCTGGTTCAGAGACCCCTCCAAGATTAGACAGAGGAAGAGAATTGGATCTGGGGTCTAATGGTTTCATGCAACAGTTGCCTTTTTACATTTTGTTTCCAAAGTCTTCTGTAACAGAGCAGGGACTATATCCCAACATAATTTTTTTTTGCCAAGTTGAATCTGTCGAAAAATGACTCAGTGTTGAGGAGTGTGGGGTTTTCTGGCTTTTCCTCATGCATCTGAGTCTTTTTATTCTGATATGTTAATCCTTCAAGTCATTTGATCTGCCCTGGGCAATATAAACAACATTTACAGCAAGTCTTGCACTCTATCCGTCATGTGCAAACGGCCTGCTTTTCCCATCGCCACATGAAAGTGAGAGATTCAAATGGGGCCATTCAGACTTCCCTGCTCAGAGACAATTAGACAGTGTCAGCTTCAAGCTTTGGCGTCACCAGTTCTCCAGGAGCTAGAACCTGATGGGGGAGGGAGGGCTAGTTTGTTTCAGCATTTCCCACAGAGCAAAATGAGCAGATGTGGGGTCATGCCTGAGCCCGATGGGGGCTACAGCAATGACAAAGCCCACAGCACTGTGTGTTAACAGTGACTGTGGCTGAGGAAGGGGAGACCAGGAGACTTTGGGCCAAAAATTCACTCTCCATTGGTAAAGTAGATTTTGCTCGGTGTGAAATTGTCCTTTAAATGCCTTTATTCAGCAAATATTTTCCTTGTTCAAGGTCATTTCTACTTTGTGCATGTGTATGTGTTTTAATCATAACTGTCAATTTGAACCATCAGCTTGCGCCAGTCATCAAAACGGACTTTCGATTTTGGGAAAGCCGGAAAGGGACCGGAGACAGCCGATGGCAGGCAGTGCGCCCAAAGGTGTGGGAAGATTTGCAGTGAAGGCTTTGTGCGTTCTCACATTGCATCGTGAGCCAAAGTGTAGAACTGGAAGAGAAGTCAATAATTCTCCACCAAAACCCGCTACCACAAGACAAGGGATATGGTCTTTCCTCAGTCAGTGTCTTAAAATTAGGTGTTGGAACTTTCCCATGGTTCTGGTGGAAGTGTAAATCCATCCAGCCACTTGGGAAACCTGTTTGGAAGTATCTATAATAACTGAACAGCTGCATACCCTATGACTCAGCTATTGCTCTCTTAGGTATACAATACCTCCAGCAGAAATATTCACCAAAAGACATTAATGAGAATATTCCTAACAATGAGGTGAAATGACTAAGTAAATTGAGACATGTTCACACCAAAATATTAGACAGCGCCAAGAATGAGCGAACTGCAGCTTCACATAGCGGCATGGGTGAACCTCACAAACACAGTCCTCAGAGAAACAAGCCAGACACAGGAGTTCATGTTACACAAGTCTACTTATATAAAGTTCAAGAACAGGCCCAGTAATCTCTGAGCTAGAAATCAGACAAGAGGTTCCCTTGAGCAGGGAGTGTGGTAGTGGTTAGGGAGCATGTGGGAGGGGAGACAAGGGAGGTTGTGTGGGTGCTAATAATGTTCTATTTCTTGATTACATGCTGGATGCAGGGGTGTGCCCACTCTGAAAATTTTTGAGCTGAACACTTACAGAGCTTTAACTTTTCTAGGTGTATGTTACACTTAAAAATTTTACTTTTAGACATAGATGCTCCCCCCTCCTTCTTTTTAAATCTAGAGAAATTAATTTTCTTCAGTTACCAAATGCAGTTCAGAAATCAACAGTTTCTTTTCTGGCTCTGTGAGTTCCAACCCACAATCCATCATCCCCACCCCAGATCCTGTGCTATAATACATCCTGAATTTTTCCAGTAATGTGCATGGGCAGGCTTGTCTCCACCTTACAGATGAAGATCTACAGAGGTCAAGTAACTTGCCCCAAATCTGGAGTCTCATAGATTCCATTGCCCTTGCTCTGTCCCATGGACTAAAGCCTTCTTCTCCTTAAACAAGTAGATAGCAGCGTAAGAACTTACATCATGTTAAGGCAGAAATTATATAGTCCATTCACCTCTGGTTACAGATGAAAAAACAGAAGGAAAATGACTGGTCCAAGATCCCATGCTGGTGGCTATCATTTCGTATAAGAACTATTCACTGTAAGAAATATGTAGGGAAAAATACACAAGTAAGAACAAAGTTTAAAGAGCCGTGAAAGAATAAACACAGCATGATACACCGGTACTGTTAATTACAATTTTATAGTCTAACCTAAATTTCCTTTGTTTTACCTGGAGGATAAACCAAAACTGGAAACTTTCTTATACCCAGGTGAGATGGTCCTGCTTTGGGGAGCCCCCCACATATCACAAATAACTGTGTATTTTCATCTCTTAGAATCTGACCCTGAGTGCCTACAATACAGCCCATCACCCCAAACCAAGCTCATTCTCATGATTTATAATGTTCAAGACTCAGGGAACTGGTTCTCCATATTATTTTGCCCTTGGTTGTGGAAAAAGAGTGACTGTCCACAAGCTGGGAAGGTCTGTGGTTTCTTCTACAGCTGGGACTGAGCCAGGCACTGTGTCTGAGTGTGGGAAGAACTGGGGCAGCAGAAGCCCCCAGTTAGGAGAAACACAATTTTTGCTAATTTTTCAAACTCTTCTATCTCTGCATGAATGCAATAGATTTTGCATTAAAGAAAAAAAAAATCTTGTTGTAGCCCAGAGGGTCCATTTACTTTCTTTGTTTTGTGTTCTACAAAGTAGTTCCAACCCTGGCTGGGTGGCTCAGCCAGTTGGAGCAGCATCCCTCCATATACCAAAAGGTTGGGTTTGAACCCCAGTAAAGGGCATTTATTTGGGAGGCAACCAGTTGATGTTTCTCTCACACTTTGCTTTCTGTCTCTCTCTCTCTTTCATACAAATCAATTTTTTTTAAAAAAGAAAACATCCTCAGGTAAGGTTGAAAAAAAAAAAAAAAATGCCCTGGCTGGTGTGGCTCAGTGGATTGAGTGCCAGCCTACAAACCAAGGAGTTGCCAGTTTGATTCCCAGTCAGGGAACATGCCTGGGTTGTGGGCCAGGTCCCCAGTTGGGGGAGCACAAAAGGCAACCACACACTGATGTTTGTCTCCCTCTCTTTCTCTCTCCCTTCCCCTCTCTCTAAAAATAAAGAAATAAAATCTTAAAAACAAAAAGTGGTTCCACCCTCATGCACTGTTGGTGAAAATGTAGATTGGTGTGGCCACTAAGAAAACCAACATGGAGGGCCCCCCAAAAAAAATTGAAAATGGAACTATCTTGCCCTGGTCAGGTAGCTCAGTTGGTTGGAGCATAATCTCAGTGCCCCAGGACTGTGTATTCCGTCCCCAGCTAGGTACATGCAGGAGTCCACCAATGAATGTGTGAGTGAATGGGACAAAAAATCAATGTTTCTCCCTCTCTCTCTCCCCCTCTCTCCCCCACCTTTCTCTTTCTGTCTTTCAAAACAATAAATAAACAAAAAACATTTAAAAAATGGAACTGCCTTATAACCCAACAATCCCACAACCTGGGAATTTATCTGAAGAAACCCAAAACACTCATTTGAAAGAATATATGCTCCCCTATGTTCATTGCAGTGTTATTTACAACAGTTAGCAATGGAAGTAACCCAAGTGCTCATTAATAGATGCGTGGATAAAAAAATAAGTGCTGGTACATATATTCAATGGACTATTGCTTGACTGTGAAAAAGAATGAAATCTTACCATTTGCAACAGCATGGATGGACCTAGGGGGTATTGTGCTAGTGAAATAAGTCACTCAGAGAAAGACAAATACCATATGATTTCAGTTATATGTGGAATCTAAAGAAAAAATAAATGAACAAACAAAATTGAAACAACTCAAAGACATCGAGAGTAGACTGGTGGTTGCCAGATGGAAGGGGTTTGGAAGACTGGGTAAAAGAGGTGAAGGGATTAAGAAGAACAAGTTGGTAGTTACAAAATAGTCACAGGGATGTAAAGTACGGCATAGGAAATATAGTCAATAATATTGTAATAACTATGTATGGTGCCAGGTGGGTTATGAAAATATCAGGGGAACACTTTGTAAAGTATGTGATTGTCTAACCAATATTCTATACACCTGAAACCAATACAAATAATATTAAAGGAAACTGTAATTGAAAAAAAAGTGGTTCCAGAGGTACTCATGAATTGTTGTGTATTCACAACAGTTGCCATGGTGGCTAGGAACATTTGTGACATGAAACGACTCATATTACTATTGAATTTGTACACACACACATCTAGACTTGAAATGCAGCAAGCAAAATACCAGTTTTTTCCATTGACAATAAGTGAACATTGGATTGACTAGAACCGGATTTAGTTTTCTTTTTATAAAAATGTTGAATAAGACTTATTTAAGATTTTCAGAAAGCTAAATAGAATATCAGCTTTATTTAAATATGATTTTAAAAATTTAATTATTAGTAGTAACTTCTATTTTACTTTTAATTTTAAGAGATAACATCACTATTTTAGATAAAATAACATGGATTCACAATTGAAAAATAATTTAAAATTTTTAAACATTTTTACATTTAGCTTAATTTACATTTTGATAACATATTTGCAAATTTTGTACACATTAGATATAATTTCATTTGTATTTTAATCCATCATAACATTATTGTCAGTCAAACCTAAATTTTGCTTAAATGAAAATATAGACTATTTTGTGAATGAATGCATAGTAAATTATAAATTATGCATCTTTCCATTTTATTACTCATATAAACACCACTAGCCATCAACAAAATACCCAGACCTGAGCAATAATAATGAACTTTAGATTTTTAGATTATTTCACTGACTTTCAGTCATACAAAAACCATATATTTGCATCTATTGTTTAATTTTTTTGCTTTACTGTTGTTAATACAAAGGAATATTTGTCAAATAGAAATCTATTTTTAAATGGAAAACATATTTTATTTAAGAGTCTGTGAGCTTGAGTCAAAACTTTAAAACATTTATACATAAAGTATAAATGCCCCTGCTTTCACTCTCGCTTTGAGCCCTGCACACATTCGAGGCAGTTCTGACCCAGCTGTTTCACTTGTGGTCCACGCCGTCCGTGAAGAGCCGTGGCTGCGACCAGATGCCTCCTCTCTCGCCACTGCAGCCTTGACTGGCTTTCTTGCTTCATTAAATCAACATTGGTTGAATTCTCCTTGCCTTGTAAGGCAGTGTTCACCTCTCTCTATTTCTAAATCATAGGTCTTCTGTTTGTAAGAGAGTGTTTTAAGAACAACAGGGAAAGCTTCACAATGCCTTTCTCTTTTAAATCAGTAATATAAAAATGGATTAAAGTAAGTAGTTTTGTTACTTTGATTATTAGTCTATTTGAAGCCCTCTGTGATCTCCTCTTCGTGTCCTCCTCCACCTCTTCCCCTTCTCTTTTTCTTCATTTCATTCTCCTTCTCCTTTTCCTCTTCCCCCTTCATTTCAGTGAAAAAAGACTTATGGTAATTTTATTACCATGGCATTTATTTTTTCCTACTCCCTCTTGTTCAAACCTGAAGTGTCAAAAATTTTTTTTGGATCTGAATTTCTACCGGAATTCTTTATATAGAATTCTTTTATTCTGTAACATTGAAAAAACTCCTTTGCATAAAAGAGAGTGGGAAGGTCCTCCAGTATAGTTGTTCCATGGTTTCCTCACGATTAACAGAGTGTTATTTCATTTGACAGCATTTTAAGTCCAGTAATGGTGGAAGTTCTCCCTTTTATATAAACATCATAGGAATACATAAAGAATCTGGAAGTACTACTATTGCCAGCGCTCCTGGATATTCAGATAAGAGTCTTTTCTCAGTATCTTGCCCTTCATGGATCTTCCATGTCCTTGATTGTTCGGACAAGTGGGGAGGAAGTGGGTTTCCCATATCATGCTAAGACAAGCTGCCCCTCATTTTTTGCTGTCCTACTGACCCCACATTTCCTCAAATTACTCTGTGCTGGGTGAGGCGGTTGCCAAGATAGGCAGTCTAGACTATAATTAAAAGTAAGATTTTTTTCACTCTATAAATTTAACAGTTTATTTCTTGAAACCAGCCTGCTTCTCTTTACTATGGCTCTAGGAAAATAAACCACAAGTAACATGTTTTTCACTGCGGTTTTCTCAGGCATTGTGGCCATCCTCATTTGGGGTGTTATGCTTTACAATGGCTTCAGGTCCAAGCTAGGTAATGGGGGTGGGTATCAGAAAGTCTTCATGGCTCTAATCCCATTTAAGTAAACTGATGAAATTTACCTGACAAGAAGTAAAATCTCTTGGGAATTGCCAGGGCAAAACTACCCAAGTCCTAGCCTGTTCTTATTCATAGTTCAAGGCAGCAATCCAGACTGTCAAGAGCACTGGGTCATGAGTTGGAAGTAACCTACGGTGGGCTCCACAAGGAAGACTTTCAAGTGTCTGTAAGAAAGTACGAAGTTAAGCATATGCCGAGTTGTGAAATCCTTCCAGAGTGCTTTGTTTCTGTGTTTGAGCACTTCCCACAGATGTATTGTTAACAATCCATAGTTTTGTTTCTCCCATTAGCTTGCAAACCCCTATTGCTCACTGTTGTATCATGAAGCTACTGTCCTTGGAAAATATGTAGGGTATGAAATGTCAGGGGCTGGCCCATGATGGAATCTCGTTCCTGGTGCTGCTCTTGTGATTACTCAGTACTCTTAGGCTGCAACCCATTTTTTCTTTGGAAAATGACCACTTTGTGTTGTCTTGGGAGGGGTGGCAAGATTCTGTGACATGCTTATTTAACAGAACCTGAGGGCCCAGAAACACTGAGGCTGTGTAATTATGCAGAGTTCATCTTGTAGCTTTTAAGACACGTGGATTTCAGCAAGCCTTGGTACTGCCCCCTCCTCCTTTCATATAATAGAAAAGTAATAATGATAACCACAATGAAAGTTAATGATACTTTCACTCTAGGCCAGACTCTGGGTTAAGTGTATCATGTGCCTTATCTTATTTATTCCTCTCCACACCACCATGAGGTCCCTCTAACTTTTCTTCCCATTTTATAGATTAAGTAACTGAGGTGCAGAAAAGCTAAATAGCTTATTCAAGGTCTCCCAGCTCGAGAGAGGTGGAAGAGAGAATAATACCACCTAGTCTGCCTTCAGAGCCCACATTCTAGGTCTCTTCCCTCTCCTCGGGCTAATATATTTGATCATCTATTACGAAGTAATTGAGGAGATCAAGATATACTCCGAGGCAGATTTTGTTGCCTTTTGAGTCCTTAATCATTCTTTCAAACATTCCAGTTGGAATGGCTCTCTGTTCATAAAAAGATGTTTCATTTACCGAAACATGACTCCAGCAGACTTATGAATGCAGCAAGCGCAGAGTGGGTAAGAAGGAGTTAAAGTGCTGGCAGTCCTTCCTGTGCGGGTCCAGCCAGCAGCAGTTCATCACAAATACAAGCCTTTGATCCTGACAGCTTTCCTTTCACTCAGGGGGAGCAGGGAGGGTTGACGGGGGAAGCAGGGAAGACTACAGAGAAAAGGGTCTTGTTTGTTTCCTGGGTGGATTGCCTCCTTCTTGGCACAGCTCCAGGAAACGAGTCTTTTCCTGCTCTAAAACTTCAGGGAAATAAATCTTTCTCCTGTAAAACAGACCTGAGAGAGGCCCCAGGACAGCTGCATGAGATACGTCAGGTGTAGCAACTTGGCCCTTGGGGTGGCCAGTGTGTGGCCTGGCAGGTTGCTGCAGCCCCTGATGGGGATGGAAGTGTGTGTGTGTGTGGGGGGGGGGGGGTGTCACTATGATCCAGGGAAGAGAAGAGGGAGGGTAGGGTGGTCTTTGATCCCAGGGGTCAGCTGTTAGGGTGGGTACCCGTAGAGAAATAGGTGTCCTAAGACTGATCCTCTGGGGAAGGAAGCCTTGGAGAAAAGGCAATTTTGAGAGCATTTGTTGAGGGCATCCTGAGAGCAAGCACAAGGGAGCCTGAGCCCAGCACTCCAGAGGCCAAAGTAAGACTCTCATGTACAGAATCCAAGAGAGGAACTGGAAGGGTGATAGATACAAGCCCAGGAGAAACAGCTCCAACTGTAAGAGCAAGAGCAGGAGGGGTGAGGTCCCTACATCCTATGTAGTGTCTCACAGCCCAGGATCCTTCCATTCTTGTAACTGCATCCTAGTTTCTGCCTGTGGATTTTAACCCATGCAATTTGAAAAAGGTGATCTGTGTTGCACCCCTCCCTCCCCCCCCCCCCCCCCGGCTCTAATCAACACAGGTGATCCTGTTTGTCATGATAACTGGTGCAGGAACGGGTGAGGATGCACCAGGGCCAGTGGAACTTGTGGCAGCCATTGTTCTCCCCAAGGAGACGTAGGTTAGAAGTAAATACAGTTGAGCTTTGAACAATGCCAGGGGTTAGGTGTCAATTACCTGCTCAGAAAACCCATGTGTAACTTAAGTCGGCCCTTCACAAATTTGGTTTCCCAACTGTGAAGAAAAAAATACATATATACTGATGAGATTGTATCTAGCTGAGACTCTGATGGGGGAAGGACTCTGTTGGGTTTTACTACTGTTCAAACATTTACCTTGCCCACTTCCATGAAAGGAGTAGACATCTCCATTACACTGACATTGTTGTCCTTTTCCATGTGACTTACCAGTGGGCAGTCCTTAGATTTGGGCTCTGACATGTGACTTGCTTCAGCCAATGGGATGGCAGCAGCTGTAACACAAGCAAGAAGCTTGAAATGTGTTTGTGCAGCTGGGCTTGCTTTTTGTACCTCTGCTGTGGCTGTCAGAACAACCTTCCAGCCTAGCTGCTCTCTCTGCAGCCTACCCTTACCCTGAGTTCCCAAGCTGCACAGAGGAACCGAGTTTAGCTGGACCCCTGTATGAAGCAGACCCACGCAGAGCCTAACTCAGCCAACCCCAAAGGGAGTGAGTAAGTCCAGTTGACATCAGGTGACTGGCAGATGTTTGACAAAGAAGTGCTCATCGTTGAGTGCTTCTGATATTTTGTGGATCCTGATGTGGCATCATCATTGTGATTCTAGCTAACAGATGCAGCCTCATTCAGAATGAGGCCAGCATGGTGGTGAAAGGGCTAAGAGAGTGAGGGAAATAAAATAGGCCCTGGTGATGTTGTTTGAACCCCTGATCAAGCTGTTCCTAGAGCCAGACTACTTCTTGAGTTTTCCCATTCTGTGAGCCAATAGAATACCTTTGCTTAAGCCATCTAAGGTCAGATCTTTGTCATTGAAAATAGGCCCTGATTGGACCAAGTATAGGCTAAATGTGAAAAGGACCTATATGGCCCTACAATACAAACACACAATATATATGCATACGAATAGGTAGAGATATCAGTTTATGTGAAGAAGCAATGAGTAGACAATAAATTAAAATCCAAACAACACGGGGTGGGGGAAAAAGGAGCTTATAGTTAGTTCCTTGGGACACAGATTCAAAGATGGAGATTTGTGCGCAGGAGAACACTGGGATATGTTATAGACTCAATACCTGTGTAGGTGTGAGAGAAGCAGAAAGTGGCAAGGGGAGAAGTTGAATTGCAGTATATTTTATACCAGAGACCTCAGGAATCCTATGGGGAGCTCTGGAGCAGGACTGGCTCCTCAGTCTTGTTCACATGGAGGCAAGAGGGTTAGACTCTTACCCACCTCACTGAGCAGGCATTGCATGTGCTGGTGGCAAGGAGGCACTGTAACCTTGGGTGAGGCAGCTGTCTTTTGTGGAGGGCAAGTCCTGGAGAGAGGCTTACCTGCAAGCTATCATAGGCAACACTCTGGCAGCTGGGTGTCTGTAATTCTTGGTGCTAAATGGGTGGATGTAGTCTTGGTGGGGCACCAGAGTATCCATTACAAGGGCCATAGCCTGATGCAGGGGTTGGGGTGGTTTCTGGCTGAAATTATTTAACAGGTGAGAGCACAGTATTGCCCCAACAATCATTTTTTTTTTTTTTTTACCTAGTCTTGGTTTATATTATCAGGAAGGTAGATATAATCAGTCAGTCAATAAGTATTTATTTAATATGAAGAGGGTACAAAAGAGTTCCATATTTACATAACTAGAGAGAGATAAGAGTGATAATAGTTATTCAGTTTCGGAAAAGTCGGAGGAAATTGGTCCTGAAAGCTAGGTCATAATCAATGTTTTACTTCTCACGAAAGTGGTAGTGGACTAGAAGGACTGGCTGTTTCTCTGATGTATAGGTTCTCATGGTGATGATGTATATGAATAAAACTTCTCCATGTTACCAAGGGGTATGGGCATTCAATTCTTACTTGGGAATCAAGTAAGAATTGCAAAGGTGGAGGAACACTCTTGATCTTAGAGCTGGCCTGGCACTAACTATGTTGGGAAATGGGGGACAATCTCCTTGCTTAAGTATCCTTTCTATCCCTTGGGATATCCTTATTTTCTCCATTCCATCTTTGTCAATAGTGTACAGAGCCACTTGGGGGCTAGCTTAGAAGGCAAGGGGGAGCCCCTTTACCTACAGCTCCTCTTGCTGAGAAATTCTGCTTCTTGACTTTTCAGCACCCTTATGTGGAAATGTGTTACTTACAATGCCTAAAATATTTGGGGTGGAAGGGGTGGAAGCAGGGAAAGTAATAATATTGGCAACACATCATAAATCCACAGAGACAGGGATGCTGAAAGTGGCAGAATTAAGGACTTTGGAAAGCACACGAGGTCAGCTGTGAAGAGGGCACTATTGTGAAACACTCAAGGACTGTTTTCTTAATCCTGGTGTGCAATATGGTAGAGAAAGCATTCAGGAGTTACACCATTAGAGCACTGATTTCACATGAGTTTAGTGTTTCATGTTAATCGTTTTGACATTTCCAGACATTGGCTAATATTGGTCCCCATTCTATAACAGCCTATTTCCCTCTCTTTCACATGAAAGGCAAAGCTGTTGAGTGTTCCATCCCTGTTGGGTCTGGATTTTTACCAATTGTTTGTTTTAGGTGAAGAATGATTCCTAGGTATAGAGGAGAACTACAGTTTTTCTTTTTAGCTGGTCCTTTTTTGAGACTGGGCCAGGGAATTAGGAGTTTGACGGAGACAAAAATATATTGTGAAAAGTATTTCAAGGCTCAGAATAAAGAAATTTATTGGATTTATAAAGGTAGGATTTGAGGTTCTCTTCTCTTGATCAGAGTGTGAAATGACATTGATAATATGAATTTTAATACTCACAATTTTTATATTATTCTATTATCATGGACTTCACTTACAATAATGATTCACTTTTTACATCATGCCCTGCTAATAACTCTAAAAAAGAGGCCCTACCATGATAAATAAAGGCCTACTTTCCCCAAACACATTTATTCATAGACATTTTGCTATGATAGTGACCAATTTGGAAAGGTTATAAAAGCATAAAAGCTTATAGTAAGTAAGATAAGCTTTATTCTGAATTATCAACAATTGTTATAAAAACTCTGTGTTTCAGGAGATTTTGCATTTGATACACTTCAATATCTCTTCTGGTAAGAAACCTTAGCAAACTCAAACTCAGGTTAGGGAATCTTTTTTTTTTTTTTTTTTTTACTCCATAAAGAGTAGCTGCCATAAAACTACAAAAACACTATGTTTACTGAAGCAGATTCTTAAATGTAGAAATAAGATAATGATCCCAGCTATCACTGCTATTGTGCAACACTGTGGTGAGGTCATAGCCATTGTGATAAGATAAGAAAAATAAATGTATAAAGATTGGAATTAAACAGAACACTGTTTAGCGAGAAAATCCAAGAAAGTCAAGTAAAAAACCATTAGAACGACCAAAATAGTCCAGCAAGTTAGTTACATATAAGATATCACCCTGATACATTACAGGGTAGTCAGATATAAGATATATAGTGATGCTCAACTATAAAGTGTAAAAGACAGAAAGATTCCACTGACAGAAGCAATAGAAACTATAAAACACTAGGAACCAATCTAACAATAAAAAGGATAATGTTAATGAAGAAAATGTTAATACTTTACCAAAGACATGCTAGAAACCCTGACCAGATTGAGAGTTGCATCACGTTCTTCAATGGGAAGACCCAATATTAAAAAGTTGTCAATTCTTCCAAATTAACCTGTTAATTCAGTGAAATTCCAGTCAAAACTAGGAGCAAAATTTCTGGCTTTCCCTGGTAGAGAAAAATAGGTCTTTTGCATATGAAAGCCACACTTGAGCCCCCAAAGCTTTTGGGGGTAGTGTCAGAACTGCTACTTCAGGGAAGGTTACTCCTGCTCCAGTCCCACCAGAGATGACAATGTACATATCCCTTAGGCACTTGCTGCAGCAGACCCTGCTGGCTGGCCAGTGATGCTGTGAGGCAGGAAGGCACCTTCAACAGTGTAATCTCCTCTGTCAACTAAATCTAGTTTCATGGGAACAATTAAGATCAGAACTGACTTTCAGTTGTTGTATTCATCACAAAAAAGAAAGGATCTCACGGCAGGGGGGTAGGGGGAGGAGGGGGAGATGTTGCTTTCTGGATAGTAAGACAGGACATCTTATTTGAAAAATTAAAAAATATATGGCTTCATTTTGCTTCTCAAGCTGATAAAGTGGACAAAATCAATTCTGTAATTATAAACATAAGGATAATTAGTTAATTTTCTAACTTTCTTCTTTCCTGTAAACATTATTCTCTATATTTAGAAATAACATATAAATCTGTATCTATTCCTTGTCCTTAATTCAATCATGACACCTTTGAGAGTGTGTACTATGCGTCTTTCTTTTGGAAATGCTGGAAGGTGGTAAATGAATTTTAAAATGTAAAATGTCCAAAAACAGAAAGTCCAAGTGATGGTTCAAGAGTATTGATGGAATCAGTTATTATATGTATTCATTCACTTACAATTGTTTTTGAAAAGTCCAGGAGAACAGAGTAGATGCCAGGAAATTAGAAAAATGCAGCTATGGTGCAAATCTTCAAAAGGCTTAAGTTGAGCAGTCCTTTCAAATTACTCTCTCTCACTGTCAGTTTGGAAGATTTGGGAATAATTGTATAAAGCTGAAATATGAAAAGAGAGACACACAAAAAAGTCTAACAAAGCAATTTGAACTTGAGTATGTGCCTGTAATAAAGGGGATATAAGGAGACTGGTCCACAGATGGTCACTGTACTTTGCTCAAGCACATTGCCTGCCAGGACCCCACACAACTTCATTTATCAAATTCCTTAAGCTTAAAAGAGAAATTGTGATGACTTCACTTTACACTAGCCTTGAACACAGTGAAAAAGATCAAGGGGGAAAAGCTGGGCTATATATATCCAGAAGCAGCAGTGCCAGACAATTTGGTGAGGTTTGATATCATTATGAGGGATCATGAGTGAGAAAGGCCAGAAGACTCTGCAGTCTAGAAAAAGCTCCCGTAAATTTGGGAGTTTGGGAGACACCTAAAACACCAACAAAGATCTGAGAATTGATGCCAACAGGAAGTAAGAAGATGAAACCAGTGCCAAGAAAAAAAAACAAGCCAACTCATTTGGGAAAATAGATCCAAGTATTCAGAGTTGAGAGTGATCTGGAAAACCACAGTGACATTTGTGATGTCATGAGGATAGTGACAGCAAATTAGATATGTAATCAGTGTGTCTCTTCCTTGAGCTGCCTGTGTAATGTATGCCTTGAAGTTCTGTCACTCTGAGAGCAATCTGAGGTCATGTTATTTTGGGTTCAGTGGATGAGGACACAGACATATGAATTGTCCCCTTTACAAATCCCTGCCATTCTTCCACTCTCCTCTAACAACCAGATTTTGGCTCAGACTTCCTCCTGAAAAGTCTTCGAAGATACGGTGCTGCTTGCCGTGCCATTAGGACTCAGTGGTTTCTGGAATGTGATGGGAATGTTTGCAAGTGCCCAGAAACTTTTCACCCTACCTTCCTCCTCCTGACCACTAGATGAGAAATTTAAAAAAGCAGAACCATCTTCTCTTTCTTTCTTTTTTTTGATCTTTTATTTATTATTATTTTTTATTGTTGTTGAAGTACAGTTGTCTCCATTTTCCCCCCACCACTCTCCCCTGCCCCACCCACTCCCATCTCCCACCCTCAATTCTACCCCCCTTTGGCTTTGTCCATGGGTCCTTTATACATCTTTTCAATAATATCCTTTCAGAAATCACATTCCTGGCCAGGTTTGCCATCCATTTTTGTACTAAGAACTTTATGAAGTGGAAATGGTTGAACTCATCTGGCAGGGCTTGATTGCAGACGGCCAGTTCCCAAATCCCTGAGGTGTAAGGGCTGGGTTCTCCCCAGCACATTCTTTTCAATAAACATTCCCACACTTGGCCTTTTACTCTAGCTGCCCCATCTGTGCCCCTCCAATGTCTGGAGCTTTCCACCTTGGCTCTGGCTCCTTGGAGCCTAGGCTCAGCCTACCAATTCCAGGTTGACCTTGGCTGAGGGCCCCATATGGCCTTTCTTCTTGTAAGAGTAGAAAATCCCAGGCACAGATTTCTGCACTTGGCTTCTTTGCAGAACTTTTTAGTGCTTGAGGCATATGCAACCTCCAGCTGACTCTGAGCAAAAGCAAGAGCACTTGCTTACCAGGAGTCTGGGTTTAGTGAATTGGATTTGGCCTTTGGCAACCCAGCCTGCGAGTCCATGGTGAGAAAAGCCTGAGCTGGGCCAGGTCTCAGGTCTACCCTGGGCTTGTTCAGCACCTATGGGCATGTATGGCTCTCTCACTGACATTCTCAGTACACACTTTACTTCCCACCCTGTAGGACAAAACTCTTTTAGGGTGTTCTCAACTGTCAATGTGCCCCTAGACGTTTTACCGAAGAAGTGTTGTATGCCTCATTTTCCTCCTCTGAAAAATGGTCACAATGAAAATACTTACCACATATGAGTGAAATCATATGGTATTTGTCTTTCTCTGACTGGCTAATTTCACTTAGCTTAATGTTCTTCGGGTCCATCCATGCTGTCACAAAGGGTAAAAATTTCTTCTTTTTTATAGCCAAGTAGCATTCCATTGTGTAAAAAACTGAACTAATAAGCAAAATAGAGACAGATATGTAGATAGAGAGGGAGGTGGAGGGATTGAGCAAAAAGGAAAAAGGACTCATGGACATGGACAACAGTGTGGTGATTGGGGGCATGAGGTGGGTATAAGGAGACTAAATGTTAATGGGAAATGGGAAATACAATTTAAAAAGGCCCCAAACAAAAACCAAACAAATAAAAAAAGAAAGAAAGAAAAATACTTACCACCTAGGATGGTTGTGAAGATTCAATGAGATAACTGTTTAGCTCAGTGTTTGATTGCTTGAATATGATTGGTTGTTAACTGATTCAGCCAAGCCAGGTAACAATGACGAGGAAACACACTGTGAGAGTAAATCGGAGAAGCAGTCAAGCTGGGAATCTTCAGATATCTGGTTCCTTCCTTGGTTTTTACCTTGTGGAAAAATCCTCCCATAATCCATGGGGTAGCAGGCTGCACCTTACTGTCAGGGGGCTGGGGGCTTGGATAATCCTCCTGTCCTTGCCATGTGACAGACCTGCAAATAATGACAGCTCTGCAATTTCTTACCATGTGACCATAAAATCTTTAAGCCTCAGTTTCCTTGTTGGCATAATAGGTACCATCATCCTACCATATGAAGGAGTTAGGAGGATTAAAAACTCCCAAAACTTGATAAATACTTGATAATCCTTATTTTAATTCCTGGTACCAGTACCATCCTTTGTTCCAACCAAGATCCCCCAGACCCTGGTTTTTCATAACCTCCGGACAATGGAATGAATTATGTTGTGTAGTCTTCTGTTTTCTAACCCCAGTCTAACCTACTTGGCTCTCCAGTTTTTCTTCCTTATCCAGTCAGTCCTTCGATGGCTGCTGCCCATGTTTCGGTGTGACATGTGGAACATTTATAAATTAAATATGCTAGGGCAATTTCATAAAAAATCTGGGAACTTCCTTGAAATTTTTCTTGGTGGGTAAACTCACCATTCTTTAAATCCTTGGCCACCCTTATCATCTAGGATCAGGGATGGCAAATATATGTTGCATATGCCACCAGCGCACTCTCCTGAGTTCACAGCAGACATCACTAATGGATCACAGCACATTTTCTGACGAGCTGGGCAGAGTCTCAGAGTCACTTGGAGCACATCATGCCATTTCTCTATATCTTTTACTTGTTACCTCTCTTGGACTCATGATCCTTGTAGTCATTTGTGCTTCTCTTATCTTTTCTGTTAGACTGAAAATACATATATTATTTTTCAAGGCATATGTATATTCACTAACCATTAGTGTAACTCTGTCTTAAAAGACAAATTATATGGCCAATAGCCCTTGTATTGCTGCTACAACCCAGGTTTGTCATTGTAGATTATGTGATTAAACAAAGCTGTTGTATTATACTTTTTCCTTTTTCTAGTTAATCATAATCATTTTCAATGGCATTAAAGAAGTATTCCTAAAACCATGATGTTTAGTGACTGTGCAAACAATCTATCAAGTGATATGTTCCTGTTTATTTAACAAATTCCCTGTTATTGGACCTGGTATTTGGCTCCTACTGGTGTCTGCCTATGATAAGTCACACTGTGATGAATTTCCTTGTATCCATGTCTGTGCCTGAATCTCCAATTATCTTTTAAAATTTTTATTGTATTTACTGGGGTGATATTGGTTAATACAATTATATAGGTTTCAGGTGTACTGTTCTATAATACATCATCTGTATATTGTATTGTACGTTCTCCACCCAGAGTCAAGTCTCCTTCCATCACCATTTACCCCCATCTACCCTCTTCTACCGCTTCCCACCCGCTTTCTCTGGTCATCATCAGGTGGCTTTCTAAAAATTGGAATCATTGTGTCAAATGGTTAAGAAAAACTTTAAATTTCTTGATACACATTGCCATATCACTTTCTGGACATAGCTAGACTATTTACACTCTTCTCAGTAGTGTAAAATAATAATGTTAATCATCACTAACTCTTGTGAATCTTGCCTTTGTGCCAGACACTATTCTAAGAACTTTATAAATGTTAACTCATTTCATTCTCACCAGACCCTGATTTTACCACCAAGGAAATGAGCGCAGAGTGGGTGACTACACTGCCCAAGGCCACACAGGTGGTCACCTGTTCTGATGCCCGAAAACACTTTACTGTGCCTTCAACAGCCTCGAGTGGGACTGGATGTTTCTACTAAGGAAGATTTAAACAAAATCTACTTCTGCTGGCATGGTTTGAATGCAGTCTTATCCAGAAGCTTAAGGATGGCCCCGACACCCCTCTTCAGCATTTGTAGTGCAAAAAGGCTTACAAAGGACTCAAAGTATCTGGTGCAGAATAACTGAAGGATATGTACAACCTTACATACACGAGGGGATAAAAGTGTTAGCATTCAAAAGGACAGTGTTTTTCTGAAACAGTGTTACCTGTTTTCCAAGAAAACTCATCAGTGGCCTGAAGTGGCTGTTTTTACTTTTCTCAAAGGAACACGTGTGCCCAGTGATGTTCACTCAAGAGCATAGGTGACGAGAATTGGTGATTTCTAGGCTGGAAAGGGGTCCTAAGGACTTCTGTCCTTAATAAAAAAGGGATTAATTCAAAGCAGCCAAAAATGGGTCAGCTGGACCACAACACAACTTTAAGGTTATTGTAAATAACAGTTCTACCTCATTTTCCTTAAATTAAAATAATACTAGTGCTAATTTAAACATGATCAGCTGTTAGAAGGCACAATATTAGAACTTGTTTCTCCCTCTTCCTGAAATTTAAAGTTTAAAATCTCAAGTTATAGGGTTTTCTGACTCGCAAAGGGATATTTTTCCCCCTTTCCTTTGTGTCTCAGGCAAACAATTAATTTCCTTCAATCTTTTATTCCTGTGATTTCTCAAAAGTAAGATGTGACCTGGAGGGTAGGGTTGCCAGGTTCAGCAAATAAAAATATAGGACACCTGATTAAACTTGAGTTTCAGATAGACGATGATATATTTTTTTAGGTATAACCATGTCCTGTGTAATATTGGGGACATACTTACACTAAAAAATTACTCATTGTTTATCTGAAATGCAAGTTTAACTGGGGGTTTTATACTTTACTGGCACCGCACTGGGGGAGGTAGATGAGGGAGACTGAGAGAGCCCAGGGAAGAGAGAAGAGGAGAGGGATTAAAAAAAATAAATTTTGTTTCATTCAGGTTGAAAAAGAAACATGAACAGAGTCTGCTATCCTCTTCATTGCCGCCATCCCTCAGGGTTCTGGAATTGTCCGCTTCCTGAAGAGCATGCTGCTTACTGATTCAGGCTGTCCCGATGCCCAAGGGGAGTTTCTCAAGGTTGCAGATGTGCCCTTAGCACTTTCCCTGGAAATCACAAAACGTCAGGGAAACATTACCATTCCTCTCATCTCAGTTGTCCAAGCACGGTTTTTATGTTGAAGGTCGCTTTTGCAGAAGAATGTTCCTAAGGCTGGCATTTCCCAGCAGCAACAGACTTTTAGGTAAGTTATGAAAAGACAGTAAAAATTGTGGCCACTTTGGCTGGAGTGTGTGTGGTCCTGGTGTTGAGGTTGTTTGGTGACGCAGCATGGGAGCGGGGGAAGGTCAAGGTGGGAGAGGGGATTATTAGAGGTTGTTTGAAAAGATCACAGCCTTTAAAGCCCTATCTGTGCTGGCTCCCCTCCCGGCCCCCCGCCCTGCCTGTCACCATCTTCACCTGCCCCTCTTGGAGATGAATCAATCCATTTTCAGAGTTTCTGAGTCACACAGACCTGAAATCGGGACACTAGACCTTGACAATTCATCAGGTCAAGCAACACAGGAGACCACATGCAGGCAGCTCCCGGGACCCCTCCACATCTCCTGCCTGAGGGCCTGGTTTCTTTGATCTTCTTCAGAGGCAATGCCACACAGGGAGGGACAGCAAATGCCACAGTGATCAGCTCCGTGGCTTGGCACTGGGGATCCTGTGGAGGAGTGGATGGGATGAAGGAGTTTTAGAAAGGACCTGGGTGCTAGTCTTCCCTAGATGTAGACAATCATGGATTGTCCTCATGGCAGGAGAAGTCAAATACAGACCTTAAAAATAATCAAGTTACAAAATGTAAAGCCAATGATGCTTATTTTTACTGGGGTTGGGAGGAAGATAGGGGTTCAATGAGTTTCTTTTCATATCTTGGCAGGTTAGTGGCCGAGAGAAGAAAGAAGTGAAGCCCTCCCTGTTTAATCATCAGTAAGGACACTTTCCTCTACCTCTTTAAAAATATTTTTAAATCCTTACCTGAGGATATGCTTACTGATTTTGGAGAGAGAGGAGGGGAAGGAGGGAGAGAGGAAGGGAGGGAAGGAACAAGGGAGAGAAACATCAATTTGAGACAGAAACATTGATTGGTTGCCTTTCATATGTGCCCGGACTGGGGACCAAACGCACAGCCTAGGTATGTGCCCTGACTGGGAATCAAACCTACAACCCTTTGGTTTACGGGATGATGCTCCACCCAACTGAGCCACATTGGCCAGGTTTCTCTGTCTTTTTAAACTTTTATTTTAAAATTATTTATTTAATTAAAAATGAACATGTATTTGTAATTGGCAACAATAAACATGCTAATCACAGGAAAATTTGTAAAAATGCAGAAAAATATAAAGATGAAAAGAAAATCAGCTCGATCCCATGCCCTAGAAATAATCATTGTTAACATTTTTATGTATTTCTTTCCAGTCTTTCATGGGTATATATTTAATCATCAGGACCATGCTAATTATACGGCTTTTATACACTTGCTCTATACACTCTGAGCATTTCTCTGCCGCTAAACACTTTTGCAGGGTACTGGCTGAATAACACCCAGCTGCTTGGACATACCAGGATTTACTTGATCATGTCCCTATTGTTAAACTTTTAGGTTACTTTGAGGTTTTCATTCCTACAAATAATGCTCTGTTGCTTTCCTTCTACACCAATCTTTGTGCATTTCCAATTATTCACTTTATTTTCAAGAGTATGTGCTATTCCAAGCATGCTTGGGTTTCCAGGCTCTTGAGAGTGTGTCTATTGAGCCTAATTACTATGACTGCCAATATCTCCTTCGCAAACATGTTGCTAAGTTCAAACTGGGCAACAGAAACATATTTTTTGCCCCTATGACCTCTGACCTTTGGCCCAGGCAGTGAGATGGGTAGACTTCTCTCTCTCCTTCCATGATGTATCTAATTGTACAAGAAGACTGGGGACTCTGTCCGCTCAGATGCTGTGAATGATGAATCTAAGGGCTTTCGGTGGAAACTCCAGTGGGGCAAAGACAGTAGTGGGTAGGGAGGGGCAAGGAGAATTCTGCTGAAGTGAATGTCGTTCTCAAGCCCTTGTCTTCTGTTCTTTTCCCCCCTTAGGATCTCGAGAAATGAACCACCTGCTCATCTTTGTCTTGCCCCTACCTGTTGCTCGGAGGGAGACCAACTGGTGGGTGTCCTGTGTCAATGACCAGACCGGCTCCAGCTGGAGTCTCTCTTTCTCCCACTGTGCTCAGATCATCCCAGTTTCCTCAAAGAGAGAAACCGCCCTGTCTCAAAGGGCTTTTCTCAAGCTCAGGGACACCCCAGTTTCAGAAATGCTCATGGCACCTAGCGCTTTGGCTCGGCACATGCTAAGCACTAATACGTGTTTGTTACTTCATGGCAAAAACGATCAGTGGTGATTTTTCACTTTTCCAAAAGATTCACGGTAGGGTTCCTTTAAATGGTGGGCTCCCCTAGTGCATTTAAAACATGACTTGATTTATAGGAATTCGATGTACATGGTTTTGCAGGGCCACATCAATCGTGTAAATTGAGATGCATGTGCTGCCGGGTTCCCACTGACCGAGCGTGTTGGCAGCCCTCCTCCTCCAGCTTGGAATGCACAGCAGCCCGGGGTCTGTGCTGCTCCCGGCTTTTATCACAAAGGAGCTCATTTTGTGAATGAACAGCCACTGCCAACAGCCTGATGCTATTCCCAGTGACCTTTGCCTGGGGATTGGATTCCCGCCCAGCAGGGAGACAGGGCCTTAGGAAAAGGTTAGTTCATTGATTGCCACAGCCTGCTGGGCTGAGGACTGGGGAGGAAAGGGCCCAGAGAACTTTTTCTTTTCTGAGAATCACCTCGGAGAAGCCACCCTTCCCGCCTCCATAGCTCTGTCTTCTTTGTGTGGGCAGATTGGACTCTGTTCAGCAGGGAAGTTTTATTGCTTCTGCTGCTCGCGCTCCTGTATTTTCCCTTTTTTTTTTTTTTTTTTAAGCTGTGAATAATAATCATTCTAGTTTGCCTCACTGTTTCCCAACAGCAATTCTGGGGTCCTCATGAGCTTCCGCCCCTTCCTCCCCCACCCCCATTTCCTCCTCCTCCTCACCAGGGCTTTTTCAGTTTGATGTTTTTAGGTATCAAAGGAAGGTCTCCAGGAACCCTGCAACTAAAGACTTTAATGAGGACCATGCCCAAGAAATCCTGGCTGCCAAAGACATGATGATGATTTATGTCGCTCACTCACTCCCTAACAGCAAGAGGACTATTTGTAAAAATAAAAAAGCTGCTCATATGGAATTAAACAAGAGTATAGCTACTTCCTTCCAGACCCCAGGAGCTTAACAAAGAGCATCCACACTCTGTTGCCAGCAGCACATGGCTTAGGGCTGATATTAGTCTTCCTGTCACATAAAGCTAAATCCTGTTAGCAGAGGCAGCCACGCACACTCTCCCTATCAGTGGACCTCAAAAGGTGGACCTTGAAAGGCACGTTCCTGAGGAAGCACAAATGTGCATCACACACAAAAGGATAGCTGCTTAACCCCGGGCCTGGGCTGAGCCCCGGAAGGGCTCTGTGTGACAAGAGCAGGTCGAAGCTGCTAGGCTGCTAGGTAATTAGGGTCCCCTGTTTGTTCCCGGAATCAGAGAGTTGAGTGACTTGCGGGTGCCAGTTGAGGTCTGGCCAGCTTGGTGGGGAGAGCACCAGAGGGAGATATAAACTCTAATGCTCCCATTCCCTCATCTGGTAACTGGAGTTACCTCATGGAATTGCTGTGAGCAGTGATGAGAGCAAGCATAGAAAACGTATAACACAATTCTGATATATGCTAATTATTGTTATCATTATTATTAAATTCTATAGTGTGGCTGCCATGGGAATGGCAGGCCTCCTGCTGCAGACTGATGGACTTTTCTGTGTTCTTTCATGTGATGGTCAGTTAGGTGTGGCCACAAGAGGGGACACAGGAGAGGCACAAGAAAACAAAGTTTGTTATTGTCACAGGTCCTTGAGAGGAGGCCGCTGCATGCTATGCAAGGCCACAGGGAAAGAACCAGGTTCTGTGGCTTCGGAGAGATATCCTCGACATCACCTCTCCTCGCTCTGGGGTGAGAACGAACGTGCTTTCTCTCTCCATTCTCCTCTCTGGGGACGTAGACTCTAATCACTGTTGAGGTTTTTAAGGGTTTGTACCTTTAACAAAAACAGGAAACAGACAAGGCCTAAAAAGCCTTCGTCCTCAATCCCACTGCCTCCTCTTTTTCGCTTAGACACCCTTAAGAAAGTAGTAACACTACCTGAGGAATAACAGTGGTTGTTCTAGAGACATGAAGGCCTGAAGTCGCATATGGGGCTGGTTAGGGGAAAACCAGACTCAATTGTCTTCTGGGCCGTTCCTCATAGGAGTGGAGGGGCGTGTGGGAGTAAAGGCGTGAGGAGAGAAGCCAGGCTGGGCCCAGCCCACGGGTGTGGGAAGCTCCACCCTGTGGGTCCAAGAGGAACCTGGGCTGGTGTTAGCATTCGCCCTTTCCAGTGCTTCTCCCCTCTCTCTGTTGCTAATTCTGACTCCTAGTGGGTGTGTGCTTGAGGGCTGGGGCTCCCAGGCTGCAGGCAGAGAAGGCAAGGCAGGAGCAGGAGGAAGAGATGGACATTTCAGACATTAGCAATCTGGGGGAACAGGAAGTTCCCTCTAGAACTGGGGTGTCAGGATTACAGAGGGTACTTGAGGATTATTGCACTTATTACATACAGGAGAAGTGGCAGACACTGCCTGCCTTGGTGGATAGAAATATCCATCTTTGCCTGGAATGTCCCCATGACACACTTGAGCAAGTGCTAGGAGAGGATGACAATGATGAAAATAAAGGTGATGATGGCTACCTTTTTAATGTTTTCTGTGGGCCAGACCATGTATCAGCACTATAAATAAATTCTTTATATATCATCCTCATCACAGCTCTGTGAGGTGGGCATTGTGGTTACTTTGAAGACGGGAAAGTTGAGGCTCAGAGGTATAAACAAACTTGCCCAAAGACACCAGCTGCTAAGAGCAAAGACAGATTCCAAGCTTAGATGGTCTGTCTCTAAGACCCATGCGCAGTGTCCCACTACAGTGTTCCATTCAACACTCTTCACAAAGCATGAACTGTACGCCAGGCATGGCAGGCTCATACAATAATGAGAGCAACTGCCACCCTTATTTTTTAGAATCTTGCAGTCTAGTGATGTTTCCAGAAGACGTTTCTATTTTTTCCTTGCATTGAGTTCATGGCACCTGACGTCAAAGCCCCTTCTTAGAATTTGACAGCTGGGTCACTGTCTTCTCAAAGGAGGCACCACATTCCTCATCACCTGGCCACTGAGCTCATTGCCTTGCTTGAGCTCAGGATGAAGACAGAGAAAGAACTTAAAGAACTTCCATGTGCCTTCCAGTGCAGGTATTGGTCTGGTGTTCTGTCAATTTAGAGTCTTGAATTCAGTCTCAGGAGGACAAGCAATGATCACTCTCCATGGAAGGCCCGAAGCAGGAAGCTTCTGTCAAGTGCTCAGGGAGAAGACCAGGGCCTCCTATCTGACAATGCAATCCCCTAGCTTCAGTGTGACTTAAGGAATAAACAAAAAAGGACAGAAACCCCTAAAAGATACCACACCATATCCTTTGATAAGCTTTCCCCTTTCCCTCTTTTACTACCTCTGACGATGGTAGCAAAGTAGCAGTAATTATCCCACGGATTTGCAACATAGTCCCCCTTGCCAAGTTGAAAGAAGCACAAATGTCATCATGCACTTGTCCATGTTGGAGGTCAGCTGTCACGTAGGTGAGTCTGAAAGTTCTCCAGGGAGCAAAGCACAGCACATGCCATGGAGGCAGGGATGGCTCAGCCTGACCCCAGATCTTGTCTCTGTCTCTGAATGGGATTCTGTACGGGCTGAAGTGTGCCCTCTTCAAAACTCAGATGTTGAAGTCCTAACCACCAGCACCTCAGAATGTGACTATATTTAGAGTTAGGGTCTTTACAGAAGTAACCATGTTACTTCATGGTAGTGAGAACATCAGTGTGGCCTCTTATAAGAAGAGGAAATTTGGATACAGAGACCTAGATAAAGGGGAGACAAATGTGAACAGACACAGGGAGAAGGAGACATCTACAAGCCACAGAGAGACCTGGAGCAGAGCCTTCCATCATGGCCCTCAAAGGAACCAACCTTGTTAACACCTTGACCTTGGACATCTACCTTCTGAAACTGTGAGACAATACATTTCTGCTGTTTAAGCTCCCTAGTCTAGGGCACATTGTAGGGTAGCCTGAGCTGGCTAGTAACATTCCTCCTCCCCTTCCTTGCAGATAGAATCTGGCCCCATTCTTCTTCCAACCTTTACACAGAGTGGTGATGGGGGAAAGATTGCATTCTTCTTTCCCAGGGAACTGGGAATTAACCTTTGACCATGGGAGGGAGAGCAGGGGGAGTGAGGCCTGAGGAAAAGCAGAAAGCCGGGCTCACCACGATGAGCACTTGGTCATGCAAGATGGGGAAGCATTGACCAAAACACAGGTCCCAGATGCCTCAAAGGCAAAAAAATGGGAAAGACACACTTTGCCCTTTTGATTTTAATGCACAGATGCTATCAGAGAGCAAAGAAAGTTATTTTGCAGGACTAAAACTAGCGATAGGCTGTCTGATAAGATGCAGGGTAGATCAATCATACTGCAGTCCGAAAGGAAGAAAAATGAGGCGAGAAGAGGGACACACTTAGGGACTAGAACCTAAACAGCAACTCATATGAAGCCTTTGTCTTGCCCCCTGAGAAGTCTGAAATGGGAATTTGGGAGAAAGGGCTGAGTGATACCTCAAACTCACATCTTGACATTGCTGGAAAGGAAGGTCTCATTGGCGCTGGGTCAGAACCAAGAAACATGAGCAATTTTAACTTGCAGGGTGTGATGTGACGATCCAGTCACTTTCCCGGGGGCAAATCAAGTCAGACTGTGACAAATACTACATTATAGCAAATCATGTCTGTCGGGGAGCTGACCAGTGCTCAAGGCAGGGGCTGCAACATTTTAATGCGCAAACCATCTCCCGCAAGTAAAACATTTCATGAAATTGCCTTACTCACTCTGGTGTTTTTTGACACACTAAGGGGTAGTTTCCTGCTAAAACATTTTCTTTTTCCTTTCTATGTAAACAACAGAAATGTGTGGGGTTACTAAAGATAAATCTCCCTACTCAGAACATACACACTGACTGCAAGTGCCTCTTTTTAATGTCCCTGAGGTGAGACCAAGTTGCCCAGTGCACCTAATGCGACTTTAGGCCTCTCTTTCAACTTAACTTGCGGAGCTCTCCGAACTCACCCCCGTCCACCCTGTGCTTTATAGGATAGAACAAATAGCAAACGAGGCAAGACAGGAAAGAATTAGGCTCTAAATCATATGACAGTATCTCTGCACCCACCCATGTGGAGGGAGGTAGCTCATAGGGAATCCACATCCTCTGTTAGAATAGAGCAGCCCCAACGGAGGGCAAAAGGTAACCCTGGGGTCTACAGGAAAGGGAAGGCACTGCCCAGCCTCAACAGAACCAACAGTAGAAGCCACAGCTGAGGAGAGGGGACTCTGGGTGACAGCTGCAGCTGCAGAAGAGATAGTCACTTCTCGGGAGAATTTGTTTATTTATTGAGTACCAATAGGGATTAAGAGAATGAGGCTCAGGGAGTGGAGAGCCAAAGAGATCAGTCTTTAGATGCTAATTGTGACCTACAGATTTGAGACAGATTTGAGTGACTGCCCCTCCCCAGCCACTCTAGCCTGGAGAAGCCTTATTCTTTTTCTTCTCTTCCTTCTCCTAACCCTGTCTTTTCTTCTTACCTTCAGGATATCCTCAGGTAGTGAAAGCCTTATCTGTATTTCCCACCCTCTTGTTAGAACAGCAGAAATGGGCATTTTCTTTGGGGATTTGGCTGGTATTTTAGACTCATCATTTCCCCCCAGTCATCTCTTCTAAAACTGACAAATCCGCAAAACAGCCCCTTAACACACTGCTGTTCTTCATAGTGGGTCAAAGCTTCAAACCCCTTGGACTCTCCTTGTTCTCCCAGTCCAGTCAACTATCACGTTATTACTGTACTTTTAACGCTTGCCTGAGAATACATTTTTTTATTGAGGGGAGAGAGAGAGAAAGAGAGAGACATACATAGATTGATTGCCTCCCACATGCACCCCCTCTGGGGATGGAACCCAGGCATGTTCCCTGACCAGGAATCAAACCTGTGACCCCTTGGTACATGGGATGATACTCTAGCTAACGAAGCCACACTGGCCAGGGCTACCAGGTTATTTTTGACTACCTATACACAGTGCACGGAAGACGCGTTCCCCTTCCTATTCCAGCTACCCCATCACTGCTCCTGCTGTTGTCATCCCTCAACGGCATTACTGCCCCAGTCTTCTAACTGATCTTCTTGCCTCCCACCAAACTGTACCTATGTCCTTTAACTTTTCTTCATTATTCCCATGGGTGGAATTCCCCTTGAAAGAGTAGCCCAAATGCCACCATGTCCTCCAGGAATCCTCTGTAATATGCCCAGTGAGATATGGGCTCTCCCTCTTTTGAAATCCTAAAACCAAGGTTCATCTTAACTTGTGTACATAAAGATACACCCAAGGTTTGTATTATGTATTTTGTGCTCCATACAGAACTGTCGAACATCTTAATTGACTTCTCAACTTGTATAACCTATAAGTACCTCAAATTAACATGTCCAAAAGAGAATTCTTCTTGATTTTCCCCTCAAAACCAGTCTCCCCCATTTTAAAAGTAACATGATTCTCTGCATCAAACTAAAAACTATGGATTTATCATAGATTCTTCTTCATTCTTATCAAATCTATCAAATATTTCTACTTCCAAAATATTTCCAGACGTATGAACTTCTGGTCACTCCTGTTATTATCTTAGTATAAACAAACATCTTGCCAGGATGATTATAATTGACTCTTACAGGATCTTTCTGATAAAATGGTTTATAGAAAACATGAATTAGATCATGCCATTTACCTGCTGAATACCCTCCAATGGCTTCTCATCACACTTAGAACAAAATTCAGATTCTTTACTCTGCCCCACAAGACTCTATGTTCTAGCCCCTGTGCATCTCTGACTTCATCTTCTACTACTCTCCTCCTTGCTTACCCTGCTCCTTCTGTTCATTCCTTGACTATATCATATATTCCCATGCCTCAGGGTCTTTGCTCTTCTTCCTCCTGTCTGGGACATGCTTTCCCACCTCTTTGCACAGCTAACCCCTTCTCTTTATTCCTATCTTAAATCACACATTACCTTCTCAGAGAAGCCTTACCTGACATCCATCAGAAAATAGGACCCTTGCTCACTTCACCTCATTTCACCTTGCTTTATTTTTTATACAGCATTAAACTCTGTATGAAATTCCCAATTTTTTATTTCCTTCTTTTTTGTCCCTTCTCACCTTGACTAAGAGCTCCATAAAAGCAGGAATCTTATCTGTTCAGCTGCCAAACTTTCACCATAATGGCTCATGGAAAATTATAATCTAGCCTCCAAAGTAGCCCACAGTGGTTGTCTCCTTCTAGCTAGTTTTCACACTCCTGCATCATCCATTTGCACACTGAATAAGGATGGCCTATTTAACCAATAGGATAGTTTGACAATGATGAAGCATACACTTCTGAGACTAGGCATTGTGATTTCTTCCTTGTTTTCAAGGATAACTCATTCTGGGGATAGCTAGTGGCCATATCATAAAAAACACTCCAGCAGACTCCTAGCCAAGATGGAGGCGCAGGTGGACATGCTGTGCCTCCTCTCACAACCAAGATTAAGGACAACAAAAATATAGAACCACCCCCCCACCCCCCCCCCCCCAAAAAAAAAACACCCAACCAGGACAGAGAGAAAATAGAATTGTACGGGAGTCTGACAGATTCACCCAGACCAGTAAAAGGGGCAGAGCCCTCAGCCAACTGAGTCAGGTCACCACGGGATAAGATGGTGGCTGGTGGTCCCGGGTGCGCAGTCACCCCAGGTGCACAGGTGGCAGTTGCCGGTTGCCCAACACAAGGAGGCCAAGTGGGGCCCACAAGCTGGCTGACCTCGGACACATATTCATGCACAGATAAACCAGGTGAAAACGGGCAGCAAGACAGACCGCACGATGCAGGGCCCCAGTGCCAGGAAGTGAAGCCTAAAAGCACCCATCGAAACCACTTGTAGGGGCTGAGGTGCTGGGAGGGAGTCCCAGCCTCATAGGAGAGTTTGTTGGGGAGACCGATGGGGTCCTGGAGTGTGTGCAGGCCCACCCACATGGAAATCAGCACCAGAAGGGCCCAATTTGCTAGGGGAAAGTGGCTGAAGGGACTGGAATCCACAAGAGAGTGCAGAGCAAGCGCTATTGTTCCCTCTCAGACCCCACCCCCATATCCAGCATCACAACCCAGCGACTGGGCTGCCCTGCCCTGGTGAATGCCTAAGGCTCTGCCCCTCACTGTGTAACAGCTGCAACCAGACAAAAACAAAACAAAACAAAAGCTAAAACTAAAAAACCAAAACCAAGGATGGCTGAAAATGGAGAACAGATCAGAGCCCTGGAGCTAATTCATCTGAGTGACCAGGAGGTGGTCAACCTATCAGATGCAGAGCTCAAAGCACTGGTAGCCAACCTATCAGAAGCACAGATCAAAGCACTGGTGATCAGGATGCTCACAGAATTGGTTTGATTTTGGTCACAAATTAGAGGAACAAATGGAGGCTACAGTAAGTGAAATGAAGGAAAATCCACAGAGAACCAATAGTGATGGGAGGAAAACTGGGACTCAAATCAATGGAGTGGACCAGAAGGAAAAGAAACAACCAAACAGAAAAGAGTGAAAAAACAAGAATTCAAAAAAATGAGGAGAAGCTTAGGAACCTCCAGGACATCTTTAAACATCTCAACATCTGAATTATAGGGGTACCAGAAGGAGAAGAGGAAGAGCAACAAGTGGAAAGCTTATTTGAACAAATAATAAAGGAGAACTTCCCCAATCTGGCAAAGGAAATAGACTTCCAGGAAGTCCAGGAAGCTCAGAGAGTCCCAAAGAAGTTGGACCCAAGAAGGAACACACCAAGGCACATCATAATTCCATTAGCCAAGATTAAAATGAAGGAGAGAATTCTAGAAGCAGCAAGGGATAAGGGCACAGTCACCTACAAAGAAGTTCCCATCAGACTGTCAGCTGATTTCTCAAAAGAGACCTTCCAGGCAAGAAGGGGCAGGAAAGAAGTATTCCAAGTCATGAAAGTCAAGGACCTACATCCAAGATTGCTCTATCCAGCAAAGCTGTCATTTAGAATGGAAGGGAAGATAAAGTGCTTCTCAGACAAGGTCAAGTTAAAGGAGTTCATCATCACCAAGCCTTTATTATATGAAATGTTGAAGGGACTTATCTAAGAAAAAGAAGATAAAAAATAGGGCAGTTAAATGACAGCAAACTCACAGATATTAACAACCACACCTAAAACAAAAGCAAACTAAGCAAACATCTAGAACAGGAGCAGAAACACAGAAATGGAGATCACATGGAGGGTTAGTTAGCAACAGGGGAGTGGGAGGAGGAGAGAGAGTGGGAAAGATACAGAGAATAAGTAGCATAAATGGTAGGTAGAAAATAGAAAGGGTGGGGCAAGAATAGTTTGGGAAATGTAGAAGCTAAAGAACTTATGACACGTGAACATGAACTAAAGGAGGGAATGTGGGTGGGAGGGGGTGTGCAGGTTGGAGGGGAATGATGGAGGACAAATGGGTCAACTGTAATAGCATAATCAATAAAATATAATTAAGAACAAAACAAAACAAAACAGTCAAGCAGCCCTGTAAAGAAGCCCACGTGGTAAGAAACTGAAGCTTCTTGCCAAGAGCCAACGTCAGTTTGGCAGCTGTGTGAGTGTGACATTTGGAAGGGGTCTTCCAGCCTCTGTCAAGCCTTCAGGTGGCAGCAGCCCCAGCCCAAGTCTTGACCATGAATGTAAGTTTTTAAGAGACCCCAAACTAGAACTATCCCACTAAAGTGCTTCTGAACTCCTGACCCACAGAAACTGTGTGAGGTAATACATATCTGTTTTAAAGTGTTTATATGTAGTTTTAAACCACTCCATTTTCTCTGTCTGTGAGGGTTTTTTTTTTTTTTTTTGCTTAACCCTTTCACCTTTTCACCCAGCTTCTCAACCCACTCTGTTCTCTGTATCTATGAGTGTTTCTATTTTGTTTATTAGTTTATTTTATTCATTAGATTTCACATATAAGTGAGATTATATGGTATTTTTCTTTCTCTGACTGGTTTATTTCACTTAATATAATACTCTCCAGGTCCATCCATGCTGTCACAAAAGGTAAAATTTCCTTTTTTTTTTTTTATGGCCAAGTAGTAGTCTACGAAGCCACATCATTTTCAAGTAATTTGTTATGTAGCACTAGATAATACACTGCAATGGTTGGATTGTTGTTGTTACAGTGCCTTTTTTTTTTTTGCCCAATAATACAAATATATATACACCATAACAACATTAAAGTTTTGGACAAAGAAAAACTCACCAACTTATTCAGCCCAACAGTACCTACTTAGGAAACCTCATATGGACAACTTTGAACTGTGTGCTATATTTGGATGAACGCAGAAATTTTACTTTCCATACTGACGTGAAGCAAGAGACATGCAGTGCCGTCTGTTGCTCTTCAGTCTCTTGTGAGCATGCCCTATTTCCATGTGCTCTCATGTTTAGACATTTTAAAAGTGTACCCCCAAAATGTTTTTCTGTGCCAAAACTTTATTTACAAGTACAAAATTCTTATATCCATTAGAATATCTCAAGTCTGCCAAACTTAAAAAAATTGGTGAATAAAATATACAGAAAGAATGTGCCATTCACAGAATGATTCCATCACACCACTCGCTGCAATGTAATTCTTACATTACATTGCATTTATTTCCTTATAAAGTTTATGACTTAAATACTTCTTTTTATTGTTCAATTGCATATTTTTGTATCTGTGAAAATTATTTCATATCTTAGATAGAAATGGAACACATCATAATTTTCCCTTTAACATTAATGGAAACATTTTTGCATTTAACTGTTTTTCATTATATGGCAGGGTTTCCAGGAACAAATTAAAGTTCTTAAGTGAGGGATGAGTTGGATATACATGGTTCATAGAAGGCATTTGATAAATAGTCAAATAGACAAACAAAAGGCTCTTTTGCTCCTTAGATCCTGAGCTGGGCTGGAACTCAAATCGCATAGGCCAGTATGCTTTCTTTATATCACATTCCATCCTGCCTAAGATTATAATTATTTACATACAAATCTTATCCTCTAATTCTTGAGGACAACCCCCTTAAGGTCAGGCATTTTTTTTTTTCTAGTTCTAATTAAAGTGACCTTGTTGTTCTCAGTGCACTTCGTCAGAAAACTGAGTGTAGACCCATCCATCCCATTGACTTATTCAGCAAACATTGATGGAGTGCTTTTCCAGATGTCAGGCACTATGCTAGATACTGGGGATCCGCAGATGAATGCAGCATGGTCCCTGGTACCAGATAAATGCAGTATAGTTTTGAAGAGAGAGTGCGGGGAAAAAACAAAGAGTTAAATACAGGGAAAAGAAAAAGCCAAATGCTTTAATGGAAGAGTGAACAGAACACAGCAGTGGGAATGACTTGACTCTGTAACAGCAAAGGAAGGATTAGAAAAAGCTTTCAGTGGAAGGGATGCTTGAGTTAGGTCCTGAAGAACAAGTGTTAGTAATCAATGAATGTTGGTTGACATTGCCTCCGAGACACTGTTGGCATGAGCCCTGGAATTGTTCTTGAGGTTAGATTATCTTTTTTTCCCTGGTGGAATGTAGAAATTAATGAGAAAAGAGAAGAAGCATTGACCCCAAAGCTGGGAAGAATTTATTCCTCATGCATCTTAAATTAATTCAAAGAAAGTGAATACAGAGGATTATCAATAGTACTTCCTTGAATTTTTGCCTTTTCATTTTAAACTTTGCTACAGCAGCATTCTCTTTAAGCCTTTCAAATGTATAGGAGACTGTCAGTTGGTTGTTATGACTGAAATGGAAGGGCTGGAAGCATTTTCAGAGGTATCCAAGTGCATAAGGTGCAACTATTAGGTAATGAGTTGGAATTTTAACAGTCCTGAACGCATACATCTTAATGAGCATGGTCCCCCAGGGAGGAGGTCAACCGCTATTCCAATGATTTTGCCATTACTGGAAACATTCTGAGAATGCGTGTCTCTCTGGAAATTGTCTTCAAACCTACAGCATATTCTTTTGAACTGCCTTCATGATGGGTAAATTTTAGTCCTTTGAGTCTGAATTCTTACTTATTTCTAACAGGTAATTTTCCAGGCCATACCAACCTGGGGGAATAGTTTAATGATAAGACCGTGACATAAGCACATTAGTCCACAGCTCAGCCCTACCAGCTGGGTTGCCAGAATTCTGAACTACCTCATTCTGCCTCCAGGTGTATGCTGGGGAGTGAGGGGCAACATTGGGATGAAGAGAAGGGAGGGTGGAGATGAGTTTAGTTTTTTTTTTTTTTAATAGGCTTATTTTAACTAATTTGTCTGTTTTTTTCTTCATAAATTTTCAATTGTCTTACAATCTGTCCAAATGCTCCCACTGCATCTAAAGGTATTTTCTGGACATGTTCCATTTGGTTGTTTGTCTCACAAGATGGCTGCCATCAATTCCTGCTCTCCTAGGCTCTTCCTACTCCCTTACTAAGAAGTGAAGTCTAACCTCCCTCTGCTTAAATCTGTGCTGACGTGTGATTGCTTTGACCAACAGAATATAGCAAAAGTGACTTTGTACCAATTCTGTGCCTTGCCTTTAAGAGGACCGGCAGCTTCTAATCCCTGCATCTTGAATTACTCCCTCCAAGGAACTCAGCTACTGAGCATAAGCCAGGTGGAGAGGCCACAAGTAGGTACTCCAGCTGACAGTCCCCAGCTGAGCTTCTAGCCAACAATCTGCATCAATGTGGCCTTCAAATAACTCCAGCATGACATACTCCAAGATAGAACCACCCAGGTGAGCTTAGTAGGCCCACAAACCATGAGAAATAATATACTGTTATTTTAAGTCAGTACGTTTTGGGGCAGTTTGTTATGCAGCAACAGAGAAGCGGACTCTCCCATGCCCTATTCTACCAGCCCTGGGCCAGCACTATTGACACACAGATGCTGCTGCCATTGACATTCCTTTAAGCAGCCCCCGACCTCACATTCAGTCCCTTTGGTAAGTAACCGGTAATTGAGATGGTAATTGAGACTACGGGCCAGAAATCACAGTTTTTCTCTTCTTCATTTATTCTCACTCTATATCTAAAACAAAGTCAGGAGGACGAAGTCAAATCACTTGTTGTTGGACAAGACTATTTTTGCCAGAACTTTGGCCATTATTTGGGTGGTGATTCTTCAAACCTGTCCTCTGAGAGGTCAGAGAATTCACGTCCTCTGCCTTTTCATCCATCTGTCCCACTGTAACCCCTGTCTTCTCGCCTCACTGTCTGGCCAGCTGCTTTTCCTAAAATTTGCCCAGGTGACTCAAATAAGTTTTTAAAAAAACAAGCACAGTACTGCACTCAGATGAGGTGCTTTACAAACTTGGGTTGCTCTTCCCCTTCCTCATCCATCAAGCATTCATTTAGATGATTGCTTTATTTTCAAAATTTAAAAAATATATATTAGTGTGCTGGAATAGGGAAAAGAGGAAAGGGAGAAAGGCTTTGCAAGAGGTGGAAACACCTAAAAAGACAAAAGGAGCTAAGTCTCAGAAGGGAGATAAGTGACAAAACTGGAATTCTGTATTTTAGTAAAAAAGTGTGATTTGTACAGTAATGAGACTGGCCTTCTTTTGAGGCTCAGATATCAGTCCTGAAGGCAATTTCAAAAAGTGTACATATCACTAAGGTGACAAAACCTAAAATTTCATTGATTTGCAATCTGGCATGTTAAGAGTAGGACAATTTTTACTAAAACATGAGTTGCGGGTAAGAGGTAGAGGGATGGGGGATGGGCAGAAAAGGGGAAGAAGATTAAGAATACAAACTTCCACTTATAAAATAAGTTATGGGGATGCAATGTACAGCATAGGGAATAAAGTTAATAACATTATAATAATTATGTACAATGATAGATGGTTACTAGGCTTATTGTCGTGATCACTCTGTAAGGTACATAAATGTTGAATCATTATGTTGTACACCTGAAAATAATATAATATTGTATGCCAATTATAACTAAAAATAAGTTCATACAAATGTACACCTATGAAATATGTTTTGAGCAATAGGCAACATCACTGGAAAGAGCATAGCCTGCTGGGCTGACTTTCGAGGGGACTGTCCTCCCTGGCACCTCAGTAGTGCTTGACTGGCTGGTTAAAAACATCAATCATGCCCTGGCTGGGTGTTTCAGTTGGTTGGAGCAACATCTCATACACCAAAAGGTTTTGGATTTGATACCCTGTCAGGGCACATGCTTAGGTTGCAGGTTCTATCCCTGGTTGAGGTGTGTGCAGGGGCAGGAGGTGGGTACAATGGATCAATGTTTCTCTCTCACATTGATGTTTCTCTCTGTTTCTCCCTTCCTCTTTCTCTAAAATCAATAAGCACATCCTCAGGTGAAGATTTTTAAAAAATCAACCACACCAGGATCTAATCTGAAAATGTGAGGAAAGGGAGATGTATGTGCATGCTGCATAGTTCTGCCCGGCCCAGCAAAGGGATCAGGAATGTCTACAGTGTTGCTGCTTCTCCATCTTTAAGACTCCAAGGAGATGGGTGCTTCATAGACAGAGACTCCCCCTCTTGCTTTCACCACACCTGAGTCGGAATGGTGGCTCTCATTGTCCAGAGCTTTCCTCCTCAACTTTTCCACCAAGTCAGCATCATCTCTCCTTTTGAAGAAGCATCCCAACTGGTCCTGCTTCTGTTCTTGCCCAACTCCCATGAGCTAATTCCACCTAGCAGACAGGGGGATTGCTTTAAAATGAAAAATCAGATAACATCATTTCTATGCCCAGAACTCCCTAGTGGTACCCCACTTCTCTCAGAACAAAACCCCAAGTCTGTGCAATGGTCCATAAGGTTCCCTGGGGTCTGCCTCCAGCCCCCCCGCCACCGCTCTGACAGTATCCCCTACCACTCTCCATGAGATGCATATCACTTGGGCACATTGCTTTCCCAGTTGTTCTTTGAACAAGCCTTTACACGAGCTGTTCCCTCTGTCTGGCACACTCTCCCCTCACGTAGCCACATGACTCACCACCATGCTGACTCTAGTCTCTGCTCAAAGTCATCTTACTTGTGAGGTTTTTGCTCTCCATCCTTTTAATAAGGGCAACACTTACCCCTTCTTAGCACTCCCTATGACCCTTACCTTTCTCTACTCTTCTTCACAGCGGCAGAAAGGCAACTTGATTTTGTTTGTTCACTGCTCCCTCCCCAACTATGGGCACCTAGGTTGCTTTCAACACTTGGCTATTGCAAATTGTGCTGCTATGAACATAGGGGTGCATAGGTTCTTTTGGACTGGTGTTTCAGGGTTCTTAGGATATAATCCTAGCAGTGGAATTGCTGGGTCAAAAGGTAGATCCATTTTTAGTTTTCTTAGAAAATTCCATACTGTTTTCCATAGTGGTTGTACCAGTCTGCTATCCCACCAACAGTGCACTAGAGTCCCCTTTTCTCCACAATCTCTTCAACACTTGTTGGTTGTTGCTTTCTTTATGATGGCCATTCTGACTGGTGTGAAGTGGTATCTCATTGTAGTTTTAATTTGCATCTCTCTAATAGCTAGCAATATTGAGCATCTTTTCATATGTCTCTGGATCCTCTGTACGTCCTCCTTGGAGAAGTGTCTGTTCAAGTCCTTTGCCCATTTTTTAATTGGGTTGCTTGCCTTCTTAGAGTGGAGTTGTGTAAGTTCTTTATACATTTTGGAGATTAAACCCTTGTCTGAGGTATCATTGGAAAATATGTTTTCCCATACAGCTGGTTCTCTTTTTATTTCAATACTGTTTTCTTTAGCTGTGCAGAAATTTTTCATTTTGATGAGATCCCATTTGTTTATTCTTTTCTTAATGTCCCTTGCTTTAGGGGACATATCAGTAAAAATGTTGCTGCGTGAAATATCTGAGAATTTCCTGCCTATGTTCTCCTCTAGGACTTGAATGGTGTCACGGCTTATATTTAAATCTTTTATCCACCTTGAAATTATTTTTGTGTATGGTGTAAGTTGGTGCTCGAGTTTCATTTTTTTGCACGTAGCTGTCCAGTTCTCCCAACACCACTTGTTGAAGAGGCTATTTTTACTCCATTTTATGTTGCTGCCCCCTTTGTCCAATATTAATTGACTGTAGAGACTTGGGTTTATTTCTGGGCTCTCTGTTCTGTTCCACTGGTCCATGTTCCTGTTTTTGTGCCAGTACCAGGCTGTTTTGATTACAATGGACTTGTAATACAGTTTGGTATCAGGTATTGTGATCCCTCCTACTTTGCTCTTCTTTCTCAAAATTGTTGCAGCTATTCAGGGTCATTTCTGGTTCTATATAAATTTTTGAAGTGTTTGTTCTATGTCTGTAAAATATGCCATTGGTACTTTAATAGGTATTGCATTGAATTTGTAAATTGCTTTGGGTAGTATGGACATTTTGATCATGTTGATTCTTCTGATCCATGAACAAGATATATATTTCCATTTGTTTGTGTCTTCCTTGATTTCTTTCTTCAGTGTTGTGTAGTTTTCTACATACAAGTCTTTCACCTCCTTGGTTAGGCTTATTCCTAGGTATTTTATTTTTCTTTTTGTTATATTGAATGGGATTTTTTTCTTGATTTCTGCTTCTGCTGTTTCACTGTTGGTATACAAAAATGCCTTTGATTTCTGGATATTGACTTTGTATCCGTCTGTTTGGCTAAATTCATTTATTAGGTCAAGCAGCTTTTTGGCCGAGTCTTTAGGATTTTCTATGTACACTATCATGTCATCTGCAAATAATGATAGTTTTGTTTCCTCCTTTCTGATTTAGATGCCTTTTATTTCCTTTTCTTGCCTAATTGCTATGGCTAAGACTTCTAATATTATATTGAATGGAAGTGGTGAAAGTGGACATCCTTGTCTTGTTCCTAATCTTAGTGGAAAAGATTTTAGTTTTTGCCCATTGAGTATGATGTTGGCTGTAGGCCTCTCATATATTGCCTTTATTATGTTGAGGAATGCTCCCTCTATTCCCACTTTACTGAGTGTTTTTATCATAAATGGGTGTTGTACCTTATCAAATGTTTTTTCCAGATCTATTGATATGATCATGTGATTTTTGTCTTTGCTTTTGTTTATGTGATGTATTGCATTTACTGATTTGCGAATATTAAACCATCCTTGCATCCCGGGTATGAATCCCACTTGGTCATGGTGTATGGTCTTTTTAATGTATTGTTGGATGCAGTGTGCCAATATTTTGTTGAGGATTTTAGCGTCTATGTTCATCAGCGATATTGGCCTGAAGTTTTCTTTCTTTGTTGTGTCTTTATCTGTTTTGGGGATTAGGATGATGCTGGCTTCATAGAAAGAGTTTGGGAGTCTTCCTTCATTTTGGATTTTTTGGATTAGTCTGTGAAGGATAGGGGTTAGCTCTTCCTTAAATGCTTTGTAGAATTCTCCTGTGAAACCATGTGGTCCAGGGCTTTTGTGTGTCGGGAGTTTTTTGATTACTTCTTCAATTTCATCTGCTGTTATTGGTCTGTTCAGGCTTTCTGCTTCTTCATCATTGAGTTTTGGAAGATTATATTTTTCTAGAAACTTGTCCATTTCACCTAGGTTTTCTTGGCAAATTTCTCTTCATAGTAATTTCTTACAATCCTTTGTATTTCTGTGGTGTCAGATGTAATCTCTCCTCTTTCATTTCTGATTGTGTTTATTTGGGTCCTCTCTCTTTTTTTCTTGATGGGCCTACTTAAAGGCTTGTCAATTTTGTTTATCTTTTCAAAGAACCAGCTCCTGGATTCATTGATCCTTAGAATTGTGCTTTTAGTCTCTTATATCATTTAATTCTGCTCTGATCTTTGTTATTTCCTTCCTTCTACTTGCTCTGGGCTGTCTTTGTTGTTGTTCCTTGAGTTCTTGTAGGCATAGGGATAGGTTGTTTGTTTGAAATGTTTCTATCTTTTTTAGGTAGGCCTGTATTGCTATGAACATCCCTCTCAGGACTGCTTTCGCTGTGTCCCATAAGTTTTGGGTCGTTGTGAGTTCATTTTAATTTGTTTCCAGAAACTTTTTGATGTCTTCCCTAATCTCATTCTTGACCCATTCATTGTTTAATAGCATGGTATTCAATCTCCATGATTTTGAATGTTTTGGGTTTTTCCCCTTGGGGTTGGTTTCCAGTTTCAGTCCCTTGTGGTCGGAGAAAATGCTTGGTATGATTTCAATTTTCTTGAATTTGTTGAGGTTAGTTTTGTGTCCTATCATGTGGTCTATCTTTGAAAATCTTCCATGTACATTTGAAAAGAATGTGTATTTCGTTTCTTTGGGATGAAGGGCTCTATACATATCAGTTAAGTCCATTTCATCTAGAGTGTTGTTCAATGCCACAATATCATTGTTGATATTTTGTTTGGAAGATCTGTACATTTTTGACAGTGGGGGGTTAAAATCCCCTACTATAATTGTGTTGCTGTCAATATCGTTCTTGAAGTCCTCTAAGATTTTCTTGATGTCCTCTAAGATTTTCTTGATGTATTTAGGTGCTCCTATGTTGGGTGCATATATATTTACGATGTTTATGTCTTCTTGGTGGATTCTTCCTTTGAGTATTATAAAGTGATCTTCAGGATCTCTCTTTATGGCTCTTCTTTTGATGTCTATTTTGTCTGATATGAGTATTGCTACCCTGGCTTTTTTTCCTGTCCATTTGCTTGGAAAATTTGTTTCCAGCCCTTCACTTTGAGTCTGTGTAGGTCTTTTGTCCTGAGGTGGGTCTCTTGTAGGCAGGATATGTGTGGGTCATGCTTTCTTATCCATTCAGCTATTCTATGTCTTTTGATTGGGGTATTTAATCCATTTACATTTCAGGTCATTACTGATAGGTACTGATTCATTGCCGTTTTTGTACCTGTGTTTCTCTTTCTCTCTCTCTCTCTCTCTCCCCCCCATCCCCTTCCTTTCCTTAAAGCAGTTCCTTTGGTTTCTCTTGCAGAACTGGTTTGGTAGAGGTGTATTCTTTTAGACTTCTTTTGTCTGGGAAGCTCCTTATTTGGCCTTCTATCTTGATTGAAAGCCTTGCTGGGTAAAGTAGTCTTGGTTGCAGGCCTTTGGTTCTCATTACTTGGAATATATCTTGCCATTCTCTTCTGGCTTGGAGCGTTTCCATTGAGAAGTCAGCTGCCAGCCTTATTGGAGCCCCCTTGTACGTTACTTCCTTTTTCTCCCTTGCTGCCTTTAAGATTCTCTCTTTGTCTTGGAATTTTGCCATTTTAATTATGATGTGTCTTGAAGTGGGTCTCTTTGGGTTCCTCTTGATTAGGACTCTCTGTGTTTCCTGGATTTGTGTGACTTTTTTTCATCAAATTAGGGAAGTTTTCCATCATTACTTTTTCAAATAGGTTTTCTATCCCTTGCTCTTCTTCTTCTCCCTCTGGTATCCCTATTATATGGATATTATTATGTTTCATATTGTCTTGCATTTCTCTTAATCCCTCTTCATTCTTTCTGAGCCTCTTTTCCTTTTCTTGCTCTTTCTGGGTGTTTTTTCTACTTTGTCCTCCAACTTGCTGATTCAATCTTCTGCTTCATCGATTCTGCTTTTCATTCCTTCCACTGTGTTCTTCAGTTCAGAAATTGTATTCTTCATTTCCTCTTGGCCCTTGTTGATAGTTTCTATTTCCTTTTTCATGTTGATATAGTTGGCAGTGAGCTCATCGTAGCTTCCCTGTAGTTTCTGGTAGCTCTTTGAGAGCTCTTGGAGCTTCCTGACAACCATTGCTCTGAACTCAAAATCTGATAGTTGAGTTGCTTCCATTTCATTTAGCATTCTTTCTGGGGCTTCCTCCTTTTCTTTCATTTGGGGTTTCTTTGTCTTCCCATTGTTTGTGAGACTCTTCTTGTCAGCCTCAGCTTCTTAAAATTGATCTGTTCTGGCTCTCTGGGTTTATGGTGTGAACTTCTGTGGTAGAATACCTGTGAGATTCAGTGGTGCAGTCTCCTTCGGGTATCTTGGTGTTCACAGCTTCCACTATTTCAGCTGTTGGGATGCTCCCTTTTTGGGCCCAACTCTGTTTTTTTTCACAGCTCCAGGTTTTTGTGGGGTTTTTTTTTTGTCTCACCTAGGATCATGGGTGTGAGCTCTGGGTCTTCCACAAAGCCCCCTCCTCCAGTCACTCAGCCACCCCCGGTTGCAGGGCCTCCTCCGGTCTCAGGGCTGCCCCCAGTCACCTATATGAAACCTATTTTATAGAATTCCTCTGACATGGCATATATTTTATGATGGGCACAGATGATATTCTGGACTGCAAGTGGTCTGAGAAGTGCAATCTCCCATGTGCACGACGTCAGCAGCAACTCAGATGTCTGGCGAAACGAGAGCTGAGCAGCCTCTCCAGAACCCCTCTTCCCAGCAGCATCACAGAATCTCAGGAGATCTACGCAGGCCAGCTGGAGAATCCTGGATTGGCATAATTGTTTTGAAAGTGTCTTAAAAATTTAAAGATGTTTGTATTGTATTCTATAATAAAATCTCTTAGTAGAAAACATAATCCTAGAGTAGAATTGATGTTCTAAAAAGATGTATAATGATGTCTGTCGTTCATTCAGGAAAGAGACATTTGCTGAGCCCCTGCGAAGCTCTGCTGCTGTGCAGAGCCCTGGAAGGCACAGAGTGTGTCCTCTCTCCTGTTACTCTGTAATCTTTCTAGCACCATAGGCCCTCAAGAAGCATGTGTCTGCACGTAGTGAAACTTGGAATTTAGGGAGCCCTTGTGACATTTTTCCCCCAAATGCCAGTAATAATTTTGTTTTTTGAGAGTGGGAATGGGGAAAAGTAAGAAAAAAACACTGATGTGAGAGAGAAATATTTATATGTTGCCCCCTGTATGTGCCAAGATCAGGGATCGAACTTGCAACCTAGGTATGTTCCCTGACCAGAATTGAACCAGTAACCTTTTGGTGTATGGGGCAATTCTCCAGCCAACTTAACCACTCAGTCAGGGCAATTACAATGTTTTTATCAAGTAATAATCACCTTTTTTTATAGGTTTACTGTGTGTTCTGATGTTCTATTTTTGCATAAAAACCACTAAAAACTCAGTGAGTGGTGTGAATGCAATTTTTCTAGTCAGGATCTGGGCAGAGCACTGCAGGGGCAGCTCCACAGCTCTTGTCTCTGTTCCACATTGGTGGGGACCTCAGGATGACTGGCTTGCTTAGGGTCATGTGTCTGGGGACTTGGTTCTGGAAGTTGCCCTGGTTCCTTGGTTCTCCTCCAAGTTATATCTTCTGGACTTGAAATGAATGTTTTTCACTTACATGACTGGTGTCTGAGCTGGAACAGCTGGGGCTGGCCAGACCTCTCTCTGTCTCTACACAGCCTCCCCAAAAGGGGTGGCTTGAGCTTCCTCAAAGCCTGGTGGTCAGTCTCAGGGTAGCTGGACTTCTTGTATGGCAGCTGGTTCCTGCAGGAGTCTTGTAAGGGACTAGCCAGAAGCCGGAAGATTTCTTATGACCTAAACTTGGAAGTCTCAGGAAGTCAATTCCACCACATTCTATTTATCAAACAAGTCACTAAAACCAGCTCATATCCAAAGAGAGGAATTCTAGTCTACCTCTCAGTGGAAGGGATAGCAAAAAATGTTGTGCCCATCTTTAATCTACCACATTATGTGCAGCAGTCCTCTAGGAGCTGTATTTGCAGTATGTTTTCTTAATCCTGTGACAGCTCTGTGGAGTAGACACAATTATGGTTTTCGTTTCACAGATAAAGGAATTGAGGCTTTGAGGGAAAGTAACTTTCCTCTGAACTATGGCACTAGTGGTGGAGCCAATAACAAATTAAAATTCAATGTCCTTGAATTATAAAACAAGCAGATAGCATTCTGCCTATGTAGAAAGGGCCTCAGGTAGGCCCTTTTTTTTCAGGTACACAGAGAAAAGTGATTGGAGGTAGGAGATGGGTTTCTATGGTAAGTTTTTATAACTTCTCCTAAAGAAGGACCTCGTGGAAGCATTGACTGCACAATCAGCCCATCTTTGAGCTTAGACCAGAGAGGGGGTTTCAAGCTCCAGAGAACAATGTCGGCAGCTATAAAATAAAGCAGCTATGCCTCAGGGTATATGTGAACCACAGCTGGTAACCCCAGACTGGGATATTGATTTCTTCAGGGCAAATGAAAGAGAACACGTATGCCAAATTATGTGTGTGCATTTTTTTTAACCTAAGAAAAATAATGGCAAATCTCTGGACCAACCCTAACAATCCCACATTCATGAAGTGGCTCAAACCAGCAGGACTGTGTTTGGAATGGAAAGATCGGAGGTAAGGAAAAGGGAAGTGGAATTTCTCTTTGCAGTTTTGAAGTCCGTCCTTACCTCATGGTTTTGAGCGGCTTGAAAAGCTTGAAGGGAATTTCCACACTTAGCACACTTCCCAAGGCGGCCCGACTCCTGGCTCCGAAGCACATTTTGTGGGGTTCAAGTGTGTTCCATTCCTCAGTATTATAATAGATACTGTCAGGAGGGCTGGATTCTGGCTGTGGAAGGCAGGTCGCCCTGGAGGTTTTGCTGTGGTCCTGTTTCCTGACTGAATGCTTGGTTGACAGTATCTTGTCTGATTCATATCCTATTGGAAACGGGGTGAAACAGGGCCCTGGTGTAGATCTGGTTTTAGTCAATCTGGCTTATGCAGCTATGTTTGACAGGCAGCAGGGGCTGGGCAGCTGGTTTTAAAAGAGAAGTCCTAGGTTTGGGGGAAATTTTTTTTCCTGTTCAATAGACTGAGAAACATAACAATTGCTTGAGGCTAACACAGTGCTGAACCCACACAAAATGCTTAGAAGAAAATAACCTTGTTTGCTTGTATCATTCATGTATGCACCAGATGTTCATTTCAAATGCCTTCTTTATGCCAGGTATTGTAGTAGGTGTTAGGGAGACAGTTATGTGCAGAACAGACATTGTTCCTGCCCTCATGAAGATGACAGTCTAGTGGAAAAGACAGAAATTGAACAAATTCAAAACCTAAGATATATAGGTGCTGTAAGTGAAAGATACAGGTGTTAACAGGAACCTAATCAACAAAATAAACAAACAAGCAAAATATAACCAAAGACACTGAAATTGAGAACAGGCTGACAGTCATCAGAGGGGAGAGGGGAGGGAATTTTGGGGGAAAAGGGGAAGGGTTTGGAGCAACAAGTATAAAGGACACATGGACAAAAACTAGGAGGGGGTGGAAATGGGAGGGAGGTGGGGAGGGTTGGGGTGGTGGGCGGGGATGGGAGTAAAAGACAGATAACTGTACAAGAACAACAATTAAAATTAAAAAAAAAAAGAAAAAAGAAAGATACAGGTGCTAAGAGGGACTAAGAAGGGGGGGCTTGGGTAAGTGCTAAGGAAGAGGCACTAAACAGGGACTGGAGGATAGAGAGGAGATATCCAGACAAGGGTTTGAGGGAACAGTGTTGCAGACAGAGGGAACAGCTGGGGTGAAGGAAAATGGCTCAGGCCGGGTTTCAGAAAAAGAGAGAGCCCAGAGCATGCAGAACCTGAAGACCAAGAACAGGACTTTGTATTTTGAATTCTCCCCCCAATCAGTTTTGTTTAAAGCACTTTCTACCATTGTCAGTTTCATTAGTAGCCAGTACCTATCAGGCATTAAGCTAATCAGATTCTGTCACTGCCAAGGCTGCTGGCTCCTCCACTGAAGGGGTGGGGTGAGGGAGTCACTATGAGAGCACCACCTTGGCAGAAAAGATGGGATTCCAATGTGAATTTATCATCCTGTGTATAATTTTCACTACCTTTGTCTATTGGATCAAAAATCACTGAATACATCCTATATGCAAATGCCTGAAAGATTCAAAGAGGTCTGTGACATATCCATCCCTTTTCTCCAGGAGCTTATGACTCAGTGGAGGATTTGGCTCTGTGAATCGCCCCACAGAACCGCAGACTCACGCAGAGAAATGGACAGCATCTTAAAGATCATCTGGTCCAGGTTCACAGATGTATTCTCCAGGGTCAGAGAGCTCTATAGTAATTGTCTTTTAATTTTGTGGTTTTCATTTTGATTATAATTTAAAACGTATTTTACTGGTTATAAAGGAAAAATGTCCTCTTGTTCACTATAATGATTTACAATTGAAGGATTCCATGGAGTAAGACTTCAGTTCCTTAAGTTTTTTTCCTTAATGTTTGTCAAACTGGGGTCCGAGGAGACATCAGGGCCCACAGATATATTTTCAGGAGTCTCTGAGAATTTTTTTCCATTAGAAGAATTTGTCTTTAGGTCTCCAACTTTGAGAAACTTAACTATACTAGCACCTCACTATTACAGATAAGAAAAATGGGCCTGGGAAATATGAAATTGAAGTTCCTACCATATTTAGAATACCTTATATTAATTAGTGATTATTGTTTTCAAGGTCTTTTTGCATTCTTTACCTCATTGCTTTCTTGTAAATATTCACGAACCACAAAAGGTAGACAGTATTATCATCCTTTTCTTAGAGATGAAGAAATTCTGGTTTGTAGCTGTTAAGTAACTTGCCCAAGTTCAAGTAATAGTCAATGTAAGTAGTAGAGCTGGAATGAAAATATTCCAATTCCTAGCCCAGTGCTCATTCCATTGTCCCACTTGCTGGAATTTATGACAATGGATAAAACCCATTAAAAGTTGCAATCCCTCTTCCAGGCTTGTGGTTTCATGTTTTTTATATTTTTGTTTTGTTTGTGTTTTTTAAAGATTTTATTTATTTATTTTTAGAGGGTGGGGAAGAAAGGGAGAAAGAGAAGGAGAGAAACATTGATCGGTTGCCTCGCCAACACACCCTGTCTGGATACCGAACCCGCAACCCAGGCAGGTGCCCTAACCTGGAATCAAACCTGCGACCTTTCACTTGTGGACTCACACCCCACCAGCTGAACTACAGGGGTCATGGCGTGGTTCGGTTTTGTCTTACCAATTCCACACAAATTCTTCATTTGGTCATAGTCATCTCATGATAGCTTAATGATTTTCTCTGTTCAGCTGTGGTAGTTTTAAAATATCTACAAAGGATGTCTATGTGCCCTCCTTATGAATCTGGTTGACCCATGGTGTATGGCAGAAGTGACTTCTGAGGCTATGTCATAAAAGGTGATACAACTTCCACCTTGTTCTTATGAGATAGTCCCTCTTGGAACCCAGACATCACACTGTGCACAAGCACAGGCCACATGGAGAGGCCATGTGTCGGTGCTCAGTGGACACCCCCAGCCATGGTGCCACCGCAGCCAGGTTCAATCCCAGACTTGAGTGACAGCCCCTGAGATGACTCCAGCCCTGGCAGCTGCCCAGCTGCAATCCCACCAGGGAGCCTGTGTAACAACTATCTAGCTGAGCCCAGAACCCTGGAAGATGATAATAAAACAATGTCTAAGCCACCAAATGTCAGGGAGATTTGTTAAGCAGCACCAGTGGCTGGGATGGAGCTCCACCAGCGGTTCTCCTGAGAGGCCTCATGCTCAGCGCTGTGCTGGGAACTGCCAGGTTGATGCCCTGACACCAGAAGCTGTGCCAATTTTGGTTTGACTGCCCCTGACCTTTCTGGTCTTCTGACTCTTATGTTCTCTTTTCCATTAGAAAATACTGTGTGTTTGACCCCAGCTCAGTGCTGCTTTCAT